>BGZK01001551.1:0-134226 GCA_005406025.1 Eumeta japonica
TTACAGTATTTTATAAGATTTGCCGGTTTCATATATTCTGTTGGTTGATCTACTTTTATTTACCTTTCTTAGAAGGCCGAACCAACTCAACGTGGCCATTTTCTACTATAGTAACTATATCTTTTAAACTGCTTTATTCTATTGCATCACTATACTACATTTACCTTTCGATGACACTCTACACATACTACGCAGGGACCCCTTATTTTTAATAAACCGTGATGAAGTAATTATATAATTAATTATTAATGAATATTAATTTAAGCGCCCCCTGCATTATTTAAACACCCATTCGCCGAGGTAAAAGGGGGTGTACTCCGTATCTGCGTATCAAACCGTAAACATGACCATATGTCGCGTGACTTGTTCTAATTAGATTGTCTTTCAACTTGTGAGTTGTACTAAAAGTTTTGTTAATTTTCCTATAAATTGAGCCAGTATTGATTGATTTTTAGTTAAAACTAAGAACAGTCCTTACCCATACTTTCAAATACAATACATACTTAAAAGAAACATAAACTATCTTGAAAAAGATAGTTTTAATGTCGTACAATGGCACTGTTGCATTATACTGTAAAACGATATGATTTTACATAAAACTTCTTAGTATTGTGTTACAAAATACGTTGATATTAATAGCTAAGTTTAGTAAAGGCCACTTTCAAGCACAACGTGTAATCTGTCATTCATTTAATAAAACCACACCGAGTGTACCATATACATTACATGTTTTATATGCAGTACACTAATTTGATTCGATTTATGTGAACTGTGATAAGTAACAATCTATTGGTTTCTTGTAGTCTTTTGATGAGCAAATGAGTATCCGAACTACTAGAGAGTATGTGATCACCATTGCCCATGGACACTGGCACCCCTAGTAGAGAAGTCGCTAGTGCGTTGCCGACCTTTTAGGAAAAGATAGGATGTCTGTGGCTGGTAGGATGATGTAGAGGGGGAGTGGTCCTCCGGCTAACCATCTAAAACTATCTTTTTAGTTTGAACAATATTTGACTATATACCAATGATAAGTTTTATTTAATTTAATTCACACATGAAAATTTATTATAGATAAAAAATGTAGAAATTTTTAAAAGAAGTAATGATCGACATATACACAGTACCGGAAATAAAAATAATCAGTGTTTACAAGTTAGTCAACAATGCAAAGTCACTAATTCATTTAGAGGGCTCTGTTCAATAGGGTTCCTGTGGATATACAAGATTTGCCCTTATATAAATTTAAGAATATTATTAAACAATCACTGAGTAAAAAGGGTATTAAGCATTTTCCCAAGATTCACAAGGCAAATATCGAATAATAATATCAAATATCAAATAGCAAATATCAAATAGGAATAAGTGGTTCGACTTCTTACAAGGCTGTGTCATTCATCAATAATTTTGTATTTACTTTGTGTATGCAACATGAAATGAGAAAAAAAGCGACCTTTAAGGTTTTTAATTGTTATTTTTGAGAGTAAACTCCATTCCGAACGTGTGGTAAAGTATGAAAATACAAAATATTATAATATATTTGAAATTATATTTCATAACTTATGAAATAAAGATATTTTAATATTTGAATTTCAATTAATATTAGTCCTACAAGTTAGGAACAAAGACGATACATGCAACCGTTTAATATTGACGTCGCGAGTCAGAAACAATCAGCTAATCATAAAATGCCGTATGAATGTACTCTATTCATAAACGTCTATTCCCTAATCTCCGACACGCTTCGTCCGCTATAAAACTCCACATTGACGACTCTACAGCGCCGCGCGATGAGACCCATCACGCCCTATAGGTACGGCGTACGCGCATGTGAAGGGGTGTGTCCCATAAAACCGTCCCTAATTAAATGGCCTACGAACAACGACACCACAATGGGCGCCGAAATTTATGGGTGTCCGCTGTGAGTACTTACGTTTCTTATTTTATGGGAAAAGCTGCGGTTTAAAAGTTTTAAGTCATTTGGCAGGTGAGAGCGCGGCGCGTGTGAAAACGTCCATTCTATAATCAAAACCGGTTTATTTTGCAGCAGTCATCAACCGGCGGCGTCCGGCCGTCTGTTCTGATGGCGAGTTTAGTGGAATCGTTGAAAATAAACATCATTTACCGATAAATTATATATTTTTTTTTACTGCTTTGTCTTCAAAATGCCATTATTAATTGATTATTTAATCTTTCTTGGCTTTGCTTTATTATTGTACTATTCTAATAATTAATATCTTAACTTTACCATCACAATAAATATACAAAACATGGTATATGTCAAGACATATATAGAATTGTTCCGAAAAATAGGGAAATCCATAAATAACATTAACACTAGATATAAGAACGATCTTGCTGCTCATAAAACCCGTCTAAGCAAAGTTAACAAATCATGTAAGGGGCAATGTGTGTGCTTTTGTAATAAGATTCCAGTTGAAATTCAAAATTTGTCATTTTACGTATTTAAAAATTTCTTTAAAAGAAAGTTATATGGCAAGGACTATTATACCGTGTTTGAATATTTTAATGAAAAAAAACCCATGGGATTGAACTGCTCGGCTATCGGATTATTTCATATTATTTTGTTATTACTAAGTGTTGTACTAAATTATTAATTATTTTGTATCGACAAGTAAAAAAGAGCAAACCTTTTTTTTTTAATGGAGTTATATATGTACCAAGGACTTTTACACCGTGTCTAAATATGCCAATGAAAAAAAGCCCATAGATTTGAACTACTCGATAGTCAGGTTGCCCCATATTATTATAATGACGACTAAATTATTAATTACTTCATACTTGTACTGATGAATAAATAAAGAGCAACCCTTGAGTTTCTTGGCCATTATTCTCAAGGTGAATCAGCATTTGTAATAAATGATACACTCGAAAAAGAATTTGTTAATGACGCATTTCAATTGTAATTTAATTATCTATGACATAAAGATCTTTTTTGATTTTCATTATAGATATTTAAAATTTAAAGAGTACAACACGCTAATATACAAAACAGTTATTGTTACTAAAAACTTTTGTTTCTAGTTATGACTCTTAGTCCTATCTTCAAATTTACCTCATATGTTTACTTCTTTTTAGAGCGATAAGAGAGCTTGTTATTTTTTCTACTTTTATTTATATAAGTCAACACAAAATCACCTTAAAACTAATTTTGACTTATATAACGAACCAATTAATTCTAAAATGTTATAGATGCTATAAATATCAGTATCGACTTCGTGCATTGAATTTACACAAACGCGTGCATCTAGACTGTCAATTACTCCTATGCGCCCATTTTATAGTAATATATGATTTATGGCATATAAATCTATAATGGTTATTTGTACATTTATTATTATTTTTTACTTAAAAATCTGTATCGTAATATTTATTGACCTGCTTTGCACTGTATAGTTCAATTAGATTGATTAATTTTACGGTATAAACTGCATATTCCTTTCATTCTAAGAAGGAAATCGAAGACTTAAATAATCCAAATTAGACAATGACAATTTTTTTTTCTGTATAAGGCATTTCAAATTCGTTTAAAGATAGAACTTCAAATTTTCTATTTTATTTCTAGCTTTGTTAAAATTACGTCACAAACTGAGAGTTTTATCAATCAGTTTCTAAAAAATCATTCCTAATATTAATCAGTAATGTATAATGAAGTGAATTGAATCGTGTATATGCGGAATTCATTAGAATTTATTTGTCAATTTTATTTTCTGTTTATAATTTCTCTATGTTCAACGTGATTATCCAAAAGATACAATTTTTTATAATTTTGGAAGAAGTCCCATTGAACGAAAACATTTTCATTCCAATAAGATTTTATGAATAAATAACGAGAGAAATTTGATTTCTAACAAGAAAAATCATTACGTGTACCTGCACTACTTACTAGAAAAATTGTAAAAAAGTCTGCTCAGACAAGTTAAGTCATATAAGTAGAATTATCAGAATATCAACATTAACTTCAATGGGAATTGCGACTGCTTTAACAAATTTATAGTGGTTATAACTTTATAAACACTGCAAATTTCATTAGTGCCTTTTTCCCAAAATGGCAAAACAAACATATTATTTATGGGAGATGTACCTAGTCCAAAATTTTCACACGACAACACTTCGAACACCATAACTTATATAAAATTACTGTTCCGAAAATGTCGTCGTGCTAAGTATTTACGTAGAAAACATCGCAGTAAAAAGTTATTCACGAGAAAAATCTGCTGAATGAAAGTGGAACCATCAACTTCGCTGAAAATCGTGTGTATAAATTACGAATACAGTATAAAGAAAGTGCATTTCAAGGCTGCAGCGTGTTGATATAGACAGAAGAATAGGTGGGCATGCAAAAAAATTCTTAACCTATGATCTGTTTTAGATCTGTATCCAAATACTTAACGGAAAACGAATTGCATTTTTTAAAGGTCATAAATCACCAACTTATTTCCGTTTTATATCTGTGCATGTGTTGCCTTATAGTAAACTTATTGTAGTCACTGCACTAGAGCTTCGGCTCGAGCTTAAGGACTGGCCGAGATATTGTAAGCTCGTATTGACTACTGCATCCAAAAATGAATCGAAAGAAGCCAAGCGGTTCACTCACAGCCGATCAATGTATTAAACGTGACTTAGTTCCCGCCCACCGCGCGCGTTTCGCCCCGCTCCACAGCTACCATGACTCTAACGATAAAGCTGTCGTTTGTACTGTACAGTATTTTATTCATTCATTCTGTTGTTTGTGCCAGTTAATTTTTAATTCGAATTTGCTGGCCCGGCAGACGTTGTTATGTACTTCCTTGTTGGTAGCTTGCACACATAGTTTATATCCGCAGCTCCGCCAGTATAGACATAGAATGAATTTCTTCATCTTTTGTATCGATCAATGTAAATCGCAATCCTGGTCTTGTTTTCGGCTCCGATCCTAGACACACTTTTAATTTTGATCCCTACCCCAAACTCATTTTCGATCTCAATCCCTTCTCAGTTTCGGCCGCGTCCCCGCTTTCGCTTGTGTTTCTACTCCCGTCTTCGATTTTGTTCCCCATCCCGTTTTCGATTCTGATTCCCGCTACGAGACACGATTTCAATTTGAATGAAATCAAGGGCATTAGTTCCTTTGTCTTTTGCATTTTGATCTCGATCAGGCGCTCGTTTCTAATGCCGTTCACATTCTCAATTTTTTCCCAGGTCTCGTTCTCAATTTCGCTACCGGTACTGACTCTCGATTCTGCTTCCCGTCCTGTTTTCACTTTCGATGCTGCTGCCGCTTTAAATCTACATCGTACTATTGTTTTAAAATATTTAAAGTAATGAATTTAAATTTAATGTAAAGCGATTTTGTGAACAATATTTTTGTCAATCTGTCTTATGCCAATTATTGAAGAGTGGAGGTTTAGGAAAATAAATTAGTAAATATTTTTGGATAACTAAACCTGAAAAAAGTTAAAAGATAAATTCAAAAATTTCTTTGGAATAATTCCAAAAATAAATTTAGATCTTAACAACTACGACCTCTGTCGGGATAAAAACTATCCTATCTCTCAAGTTGGAACCAATACACAACGTGCGCGAAATTTTATTAAGATGCGTTACGTATTTTCCGAATTCGTCGGGGACGAACATCGTGATACGAGATTTTATATATTTCAGATCGTTTGATTGAAATGATCGAAGTTGTTAGAGAATTTTTCTCATTTTTTCGAATTAAATAGATAAGACCTTTTTCAATTCAAGATTAATTTAGAAGAAAGTACCTATCACAATTTATAAGTTATGGGGAGTAAACTTCCTATGATGTAGTCATTTAAGTCGATGTACTAAAAATTTTAATAAGCTGTCTATTTATGTGTATACTACAAAAACACCAGATTATTTATTGAAAATTGTCAACAATATAGTATTATAGTGTACGGCAGTAAAATAATTAGTATTTCAACAATGGAATAATTGATAATTGAACTATTTGTTTGATATGATTAAAGAATTCTATGGTTTTTGGGACAATAAAAAAAAACAACTAATATAGAAAAAGTGTAACATACCTTTAGAAAACAACTTAATGTGCATTATAACGCAGGACAATATTATAAATATTTTCAAACTCTTCGAGCTTAAAAACATTATTGCTTACATTTTAGAGTTCTTTCAACCCGAATAAATAATTTGGTCACTTTAAGCTCTTTGCACTCGATGTTATCATTGTTATTTTACATAACTATGTAAAATATGTATGTATTTGTATGTAAAAAACATATGTTTTATATGTATCTACATATAAAATAAAAAAAAAATATTTACTTTAATATTTTGTTAGATATTTATTTGTAGTATTCATTGTAGTTTGTTCAGTACACAAAATAATTTAAAACGTATTACATTCAAGATTCAAAGATATTTTAGAAAAAATCCTTTTTTAAACTTCGCCAAGGATTTGTCTCTACACTTTTTACTCGCATTCAAAATACCTTCTGTACTCGCCCTCGCTGCTGTGGTCTCAACACAACAAAAGTGGTCATCGAGTGCTCTTTATAAAAAAAGTATGAATTTGTATTGACGAGCCGACACGCCGCAAAATGTACACGAAAACGCGTTTTTTTTTTTTTATCGTAGTTTTTACCTTAATAACATCATCCATCAACACTTTTGTTTGAAGTTGAATGAATCACTGGTTTTACTCATTTTAGTTTTTCTAAGTCTGGATCCGCACAATTGTGTTTATTACTTGTGTGAAATAAATATGATTTCTTATTTATTTCTTGTCAATTTGAATTGTATACTATAATTAACATATTTAATGGCATATTAAATACACTTTTGCTAACACAGTCTACGTGGAAATATCATTGAAAATTCTACGTAACAGTGAAAAGTAAGCCTAACCCTTTTCGTCCGTACAATCGAAAATAGTTATCTACGAACAGACAGTAACTGCCGAATTATACATTTTGCTTCCTGTGAGCTTCCAAATGGACGGTTACGTTGCTACGGCTTCACTGTCGCGGGGCGCGCGCTCTGTACACTGCCGCTTTTATATTCATTGCATTATATTGATAAAAGAATAACTTCGTGGTTTCTTTGGAAATGGGTAATCACTGGAAGTGTTCGACTCATATAAAAAAAAATTGGAAATGAAACGCTTTCGGATATAGTTTATTTATTATTAATATCATTACCTGTGGTGTAACTCGTCTTCAATATTGTATGTATAAACTGACAAGTGCGTTAATTTATTCAAATCACTATTTGAAATGTAATATTATTCTCTCTATTATAAACAAAAATAAATAAATATCCACCAGTGTTTCACTGTAATTTTAAAAGAAGCAGAATTGTTTAAAAAGTTAATAATTATAAAAATATTTATTCATATAGAATAGGTGTAGCGTAGCTCAATAAACTTTATTAAATTTATAAACTTTCATTCAAAGGTTATGATATATATATGCCAACAATTATTAGCTATTTAGTTAACAATGCATCAGATTCGCATATATTGAAATTATATCATTCCATAAAGACACGTCAATTTGTTTACAACACGGATCACAATGAAAATTTGCATGACAGACGGGTATTAAATACATTTTTGACGCGTAGACGCGCGCATGAGTGCGTGTGGATCTAGCATAACCAGTTTGGGAGTAGAAGTTTACTAGTTCCGAGGCACGGTCAAGAGTATGTATGATTTATTAAAAAAATATTGTGTGCTCATGCAAGTATTTGTATTTGACGAAAATTCATTAAATATTGAATTAAATGCAAAATAGTGGTTTTGATTGTGCTATTGTTTTTCATTTCGATCAAATAATAGTGTCGTAATAAATTTGATATGTTTGATGGTCGTTCTGTTTGTTTATTTGTTTGTATGCGCAGTCTTAACTCCGAAGAGAATGAATGACATTGTTTTATTTTTCTGTTTGCTTTGTTTCTATGATCTTTCATTTAATCACGATCATTATTAGTGATGAAGGTCTATCGTATCTAAAATTTTTAATATTATTCAGTGATTTTATGATGTTTGATGATAAGAACTATAAACTACAGTAGCGGGTAATACCCTCTTGGATATCAGCCGTTACGGTAGATAGAAAATTCCAATTTGAACATTTGTCATGTAAATTTTAGTTAAAAAACTCACATCCATGAAGGTCTGTTGATAAATAAAATAATACTTCTGGGGCTTATCTCTTACCTATCATCTACTGATACCGAGCGCTAGTCGTAACTTTGAACAATAATAATGTTATTTTGGTTTATAAAGGTACTTAGGATGCTACCGTTAAATATTGACGAATAACTTATCTCAATTAAGAATTCATTAATAGCATATATTTTTAATGTAACTAACTATTACACATTGCAGCCACAACAATGTTTCACAGCATCTTATCATATGTTCTTGTTAATATTGTAATTACGTAATAAACATAATTTTAATTGTATATTTGAGGAGCTAAATACCATATCAATTCGTGTGTTCTGAAGATTTTGTAATTGTAACTACGGTTTACAATTTCTAATGCAATTTTTTTTAAACTTGTAATCGAATTCATACACAAACTCATTTAACAATTTTCCAAGTTCGATTGTAACGGTGTGTGTGTTCAAAATTTTATAAAAACCTTCACTTCAATCTCATGATTATTAAAAAAGAATTTGTCTTTGTAACAGTCTTTCAAATCCACGTTTCTGTATTCCGTAGAATATGCTATGGCTGACAAGCGGATGCAGGTATCCTCAAAACCTGTCATCCTCAAATAAAGACAAAACTATATATTTTGAATACGTATACCATTTATACGATTTCCCTTACTGACTCGCAATGTTTATAAATGTTCATTTAAAAACATTGGTATTGATTGTACAAGTGTCTTCTTAAAATAACAAATGACAATGTAATAAATTTTGAGCTTAATATTCGTTGGATTTCGCAATTGGTCAATAACGACATGACAGTTTTTCGTAGTCTCAATAATAGCCGAAGCTGACGTCCCGACAAGGGTGTAACGAAAAAAATTAGACGAATCATTTCGAATTTGCACCTCTTGTCTTGGCGGATCGCCGACAATGGGTCGCGCACCCTACTCGGCATTCGATTCTATTCATACTAAATCTCATATTAAACCCCTTTTAAATACAATCGAATAATATTTATTGGATTTTTTTTCTGTATCGATACGCTCCGAATTGCAATTGCATCGCTGTGTAATGCTCTGGATACGACAATAGCGGACGCGGAAGAAAGAAAAAAAACGAATGCAAAAAAAAAGAAATGAATGAAGATGAGGGTGCGTGATGGGTAACTTGAGGTCATATCACGCTCACCCCTATATAGCGACTATGACGTCTTATACAGTGTAGGGTTGGCAAATGCAAATTTTTTCTAAGCGAAAACGCAACTAAGTGAAAAGTATTGTACGAAAACAATTATACTAATAAGTCATGCCCATATGTTTGATTAGAAATATATTGAATATACTAATAGTCGGTGGTATTTTAATTTACACTATATAGTATAAATTTAAATAATAAGTCAAGTAATTCTAATTCTTAAAAAAATAAAAAAGGATGCATTAATAATATCTACCCTGGCTCCATTTAAATTTCCCGCACTTTTGAGGTATAGGTTGCCAAGTTATGCCATGCCATACTTATATAAAAATTGAACAACATAAAACTATCAGTGTGTACAGAAGATTGAAAATGCTGACGCACTAAAGGGATGCCCCCTAATGTAAAATTGGTGGCCGCCATCATTTACAAAGAAAATGCTATAAAAAAAATTAATAACAAAAGTAAAATATAAAGTTTTTTGTTACAATACGACAAAAATTTAATGTGATATATAAGATTTTCTTAGATAGTGAAATTAGAAACGACATTCATTAGTACTATTTTTGAAAATTTTTGTATTGAACTAGAGTCAATTTAACCTTAGTCTATTTGCGTAATTACTTTAAATCTTTTCAGGATTTCACGAATCAAACTTGGTTTAGAGACTGCTGTTGTCATAATAGTATAAATTGTGACGAACTATCGATTAAAAAACATTTGGTATTAATACAAATTCTTAATAATTACATGTATGACTATTTTTTTCTCTTAATTGAAGTGAAAAATCAAAGAAATTGGAAAAACTCTAGGCCCAATAAAGCGTTTTTCCAATCGAGTGACAACCCTATGGCGGCCGGGCCGCGGGACAGGTCACGGGACACAGTCGCTGAATTCCGTGAGAACAGCCGGCACGCAGCTGATCTTCATTCCTGCACAACAACGGAATGAACGTGTTGAAAAAAATTGTATCACCTCTTCTTTATTATTTGTTTGTGATAAGCAAACACCATTTGTTAAAAAGGACACGTGAAGCACATATAAATCGAAAAATCGAAAAAATATAGTGATATCAGTGTCGACACTTAAATATTTATGTAAGAGTATTTAACTGTTGTTTTTTACTAAATTTTAAATTGATAAATATGTTACATATACTAAATAGTGTATGTTAATTAAGTGATTTATTTTTATAGGAGTAATTCTATTAAAATCATAGATTAATTCTATTAAAATCAAAATTAATATTTTACAAAACCAAATGAAATATGGTTTTGTAAAATATTAAAAATTAGCTCTCGCTCGCAACTTAATCCACGTAGACTTTGATGCAGATAATTTTCATTAAAATCTACGTGGATAACATCTAATAATCTTTAATTTATTACTCATTATTTCTATATTACAGCCTTTAGCGATCGTTGACCAAAGCACGTAAACTATAATTATTTATTGGAAAGACTTCCATATTAATAACTATGATGGGGAACTCTTATTATTGGACCGTATTTTTTTTCAAATAAACTTGTCATCATAAGCCTCTTTAATACTGCTATTTTTAATTTTTTATTTACGTTACTCCATTATACTTTAATCTTTTTGCTGGATACCATCTTCCCTAGCTTTTTTAGACATAATTTTGACGAACAATCAATAATAAACCAATTTTCGTTCGCGCCTCCTTTTGTGGAGATATAGAAGGATTTTCTTTATCCATGAAATCGAACGATCGCAATATTAACCACTATATCAATATAGTCAAACAAAACTCAGCTTAAACAAGTGGGAAAAAAAGATACGCATTGACTTGAGAACTTCCTCCATTTAGAAGTTGACTAAAAAATTTAACCGCGTTTCGTATGTAATATCAATGCAATGTAGAACCATAATTATCGTATTATTTTTAAACTGAAATTATTTATGGTATATATATATATATATATATATATATATATATATATATATACATTTAATTGATTAATATAAATTCATATTAATAGTTATACGGGTAATTTTGTAGATTTTTCTATAGGCCTTTTTGAGAGGAACAATGCCTCCATTCCCCACTAACTTACAAATAAGTCAAACGATATAAGTAACTCATTCCAAGAAAGCTTTCAAGAGTTGTGTTTTAACCCAACATTATCATATCATCAACATCAACACATTATCAACATTATCATAGCTTAGTCAATTTTCATAAAATGCCTATAAATTAATGCACAATATTAGTTATCGTGAAGGAGAGAATATAAAAAAGGATGAGAACCTTATCGAAACCCCTGCAATAGTTTTAAAGATTAGCCTTCACAGACAGACAGACTTGCTGCGGGGAATTCAATATATCATTTGTAAAAATATTTTCATTGCAATACATATATACTTACCAGAGAGTGATTATATGTAAGTCCAGAGCGCGCTCGTATGATTTTTATTGTTTCTATAATTTTCACTTAAATCCGTTGCTTGGCGAAAGCGTGTGATAGCATGAGCCACACACAACCGAATAAAACTTTTCTGCGTACGTTAGGAATTACCTTTTTAATCACATATCAGCATTGAAAATCTAGCTATATTTTAACGAAACCACGTGTGAATTCATGATTTCGTTGAATGATCACCGATATGCAAACAAACAAAAACGTATATAACATTCAAAACTACAATCTAAATTAATCATTCTCTACTCTCATAACAGACGAGTAGGTCACGCCAATTGTCATCGGCATCACGGTACGAGACCTCACTCTCTTCACCGAAGGATAGCTGATCTCAAGATCTGCTTGTGTTCGTTACGTTACAGGTCGCATTGCGGCTGTAATTCAAACAAAGCGCGATCACGCCCCGCGTCGGCCACAAAGCGGCAAACACACCGTGACCAATAATCGGATAGAAGAACAACAGCTCCTCGGACAATGACTCCGGTTCACGCAATCGATAGCACCGACTAATCAATTCGATGGTTCGCGGTGCTGCCCTACTATGGAATAGGTCTGCTAGCCACTTACCTGTTGATGAAACAGCAAATGATATTTTTCGTAACAGCAAATTTCTTTTTTGTTTCGTTTTCTCTGATAAACAATGGAATTTTTGAAACGTTTATTGCTGTAAAATTATTTTAATTTGTTCCAGTAAAGGTTGTGTTATGTTAATATTTTTATGTAGTATTTTAATTGAACACGCACGTATGTTTGTATGCGCATATGCACAGATGCATACAACGTTGGCACCAAATAGAGGCAGGCGACTACAATATCAAAATTAGCTTAGTATCATTTACTGATAACTCAACTCAACCCCAATTTGGCATATTGCGGTAAGACGATTTTCTTAAATATACTTTTTTAATTATAATTTTACATAAAACTAAGAATTACTTCTAAAACTTTCTTTTGCTAGGAGGGTTTCTTATCTCATACGACATACATTTTTTTTTAGATTGTTTAACTTTGTGTAATTTGTATTTTAACTTTCGCTTAAGGAGGCGTGTGCGTAAACATGAAAGAAGTTCTGTCATCTTTCATATCAAGTAATACTTTTCAGTTGTTGTCTTAATCACAGTCCTATTACCCATTTTAAATTTACATCGTCTATTACCATGTCCATTACTGGTCTCGTTCTCGATTACAATTGCAATCCTGCTTTCAATTACGATTCGTCTCATTTCCGAGATAAACAACGCTTTCGATAGCGAACATTCTTAGTATTCATTGCATAAAATTAAGATGAAATTTTTTTTCGCCTGCTTGTTTATTTTGTGCGACGTTGTTGAATAAGTATTTAAGAACTTAGGTTCTTAATTGGCCCTTTCTTTCAGGTCTATATTTTGCGGCTTATTAGCTGCTAGAACGATTAACTTTGTGTCCTTCTCTCTAACTTTAAAACCGCGTGTTTCAAAAATTTGATAAAATGTTAATAATAAAACTGTATAATTAAAACATCTAACATTTTTTTTGTTCATTTCGAATCGGTAAAATTATCACTTTCTATGAGCAAATATTTGAATTTCAGTATATAATAAATATCAATCGATGAAAGACAAACTTGGACCGGTATTACTTTAGATCAGATATTTTAAATTTATAAGGATTGACGCGATATTCATAAGCCTGGTTCTATTGCGAATTACGCCTCGTTACGTTGATTTTCTTTTTATCTGAAAAATTGTCTTACATCTTTCATCATTCTTTGTATCGCAATTTAAATCGAACAGTAGACGAATATCATGAAGAAAGCTCATTCCATGCTAGTGAAGCTCCTCAGTCGGCTAAAGATTCAAGGTAAACTGGCAGAGCAAGGCGGCGTTTCCTAAGCAGAAAAATTTACTCTACGGTGACGGAGATTGTTCCGCCTGTCCGAGCGTCACGTATTTTTACACTCGCTAAATACGAATTTTTACGAGGGCAATAATTTAACGCTCATTTTTTTTTCGTCTTTTCTGCTGACCGTCTATACCTATTTTTATTTGATTTTTATTAATTTCATTCGTTTGTTCTTTAATCCGTCACAAAGTCTTTCTTCTAAGAAGTAAGTTGACCGCTTTCGAGTCGACTCATGGATTACGAAAGTTCCGAAATTAGACAGGTCTTTACAGTCGGATTATAGATCAGTTTTTATGTTGTAAATTGTATTGATTAAAAAATATAATAGAACTTCTGTAATAACTTCAGAGATTTCAATAATTTTTTTAAAAATAATACAACTTTGATAACCACAATTTTTCCAAATAATCCAACTTGACTAGTGAAACAAGCGAAGGCTATTGAACCCATGATCATTTAATGGAACACAGGACCGCTGTACAATTACGTTAATTTAATTGATGTCGACTCAAATTCGAGTCAGTCACGATCGCACTTTTTTATATCGAGCTGTATGTACAGTTAAAGTTGAGCAGAGACAACATTACTCCGTACTCGCACGAGCGCTTTACAACGACTAGCTGTCTATCGAATATGCGAAAGGAATTCGATCTCGGCACAGTGCAACGAAAGGTGTTTATTGCCTCGTGCGATATATTTACGCAAGCTAAACGCGTATAGTAATAGCTGATTTGTTATTATATGGGTCTCGGTGAGCGTGTTGATCTAAACAAATGGCGCAAATGCAATACGAGAACACTAAGGAAAGGTTGTCGGTATTTTACCGCAGTGTGTTTGTCACAATTATTCATCACAATTATTACTTTGATACGTGTTGGTTCCACATCGAGTCGATAATGATTTGACTTCTATAACGTTACTGTGTTAGCATAATTGTACAGCTGGTCATAATGCATTGAAATGTTAAAGACTTAGAAGTAGAAAAGCTCATCTTTTGCCGTTTTATTAGAACTGTCTATAGACGCCTCACCCTAACCGTTCATATGGGAATGGGTCAAGTGTAATATTATTGTAAATGATCGTTTTTCATTACCAGTACTCTGCTATTACCTCAAAACAACACTCATACTTAGTTTCTATACAATTATTGCAATATTATATTTTTAGTAAAACGCGGCGACGGGTTTTCTTATTTGTATGATTGAAGATGATTATTTTAAGTATTTGTTGTTGGTTTATAATACTTTTGGTATATTATTTCACGTTCAACAATTTAAAAGTGATGCAGAAACAATACAATTCAAAAACACAATCGTTTATTTATATATTGTGTATCTATCATTGATTACAATTTTTTTTAAATAATTGATAATGGCTCTAAAACGGATGTCTGAAAACTGAAAATGTATATTTAACTATATCAGAAATATAAATAACCTTAAAACGGCTTGCTTTAATTACAAGGTAATTAAATTTTTCATTGCCACTCAATAAGAACAGTGAATAATTAAAAAATTGTATCTTAGATTTAGAATGACAAAAAAAACAACGGATATCTCTTAATATTTCTCATTTGTCGGTCTGTGTTATCAATTTATCCGATCATTTATTTCTAAAATCAAAGACTATATAAATCTTAAGTTTTGCATGGTACTGAGTTATGACAACACGTACAAGTTCTATATTGCAAGAAGTGGGCATAGTCGACAGAGTTATGTCGGACCCCTATCGACTAAAATCTTAAGCGGAAGCAGTGGGTTTCCTCAAATCTATCGCTCACAAGTACACTGAGAACAATTCATTGCCTCATTGGCAATAAAACTGTTTTGCCCTAGTGTATCTTGCCCTAGTGCAAGGTTTTTAATTGTCAATTTTTGCTTTTTTAATATGTCACTAGTTGTGAACTTTGTTATGTGATAATATTGAGTTATCACACAGATTAAGTAAATTATTTTGATTTCGCTGCAGTAGCCACGTCACCACATGTCATTTTTCCTACCACAATAATAGATTGTACCTTTGTAACCATGACAAACTTTTTGGTATAAGAACAAATGTACATTGTCTATGAATTCATTTTTCTTAGTTGTGCTAGCGAATGTACTTTGTGTTTATAGCAATATTTTTTTTGATTTCGCAACAAAGTAACGTTTTGTACTTATGTTAACTCAGCAAAGTTACATTGCCGATGGTAATCCTCGTATTTTCTTGACGGTATCTAATATAGGTATTGATATTTCTTGCAGGCTGTACGTATTGTTTAAGTACCACCAGAGAGGTGTAAGTTTATTAGTCTGTGAGAAATACTACATACCTTAATAGAATGTCATGACGAAAATGTAAAAATTAAGACGATCATGGCAATATTTATGAAAATACAGTCTAAAAGATAAAATTCGGCAGAATTATAAATGAAAGCGTAAGTATTATATATAACTAAGTTATCAATCCCTGAACTGGTTTACAGGAATTTTTGCGACTTCATAATAGTAAATACAGATTATATAGGTAAGTGGACTAAAATCAAATTAAGAAAAACTATAGGTAGTGTTTATACATTTACTGCATTTTTATTTTAATTAAAAAAAAAACATTGAGATAAGAAGTAACATAAGGATAAAAAGGCTATTTGATTTGTCTATTTGTCTGGTGTATAATATATATGAGGTTAAATTAAAGAAAATGCATTATTTGTTTAGACTTTCACACGTATACATGTTTACAATTATAATTGGTAAATTAAAAATTAATAGCTTGCCTGAAATTGAAAAATAACAAACCGTAGCACATTTTGTAAATTTTATATCTATTCTTTTAATCTTCAAGTACTCATTAATTAATTATTAACATTATGTGGTTTTTATAACTAATAATATCTAGATATTAAACATGAATCATATTAAAATGAAAGAAATTGATAGCATTACAGAAAGTATTTATACAAAATTTTGATACATATAAAGAAATTAAAAACGATATTAAAAATATACAATAAAACAATCAGAATATTTGAGATAAAAGGATATGAGATCAATACATCCGAGAATGTATAATGATATAAGGAAAAAATTATGAATGCTCGAATTCACAAATTAACGCGTACACCTACAGACATCTATAATATTGATACATGAATATACACATATTATTCTAGTAAACTGGATGCGTACATTCATACTGAAATGCATACAAATTTACGAATTAAATATTTTCACCAACTCAAAGTATTTTGACCAAATTTTCAGATATACAGTCAGTAGTTGCACTTAGTAATAATAAATACATTATATTCATCTATCAGTGAAAAATGCGCAAAAACAAAAGCAAGTTTTCTCAAGAGGTAGCAATGCTTGTAGTGACGCTGCATTTGATGCAGGAAGTGTTAAATTCACCTGAAAATACGTGTACAGTCAAGATTTATTAATTATTTAAACACCTTATAGAGTTGTATTAGTATTAACTTTTCTTTATATAAAAGACAAACACAAAACTAGAACCCAAAAAAACGTCATAATACGTCCATTGTCTTTGCTTTGAGAAAACCAGTCAAATCCTTATATTGTTATTTAACAATTAGACAGTTTGAATAAGAAATAAAAAGGAACGTATTCGAGCACAACAAATATCCACGGGCAAATGAATTAAAATGGTCGCAAATGCTCCAGGTCTGCCACCCACATATTATCGTACATTGTCATTTTAAACAAATTAGTTTATTACGTTGCCAATTTTAATTATTTTTAACATAACGTTGTTTTAAGAACAAATCATACAATGCGTTGTTTTAAGAACAGATCATACAATGATATACTGATGAAGTGACGTCGTCGCTTTATCAAATCATTTTGAACATTGTCACAGAAGTTAATTCCTGTGGCTCCTAGGACAATAAAAGGTTTGTTTCTAAAGGTAGGAAACTCGCTCGGGTGCGTAAGCAAAGTACATAGCTATAGTGACAATAAAATGTTCTCGAAGCTTTTATTGTCAATTTGTCAATCCACTTTTTTCTCAGTGCAAAAGACTCCTAGTGAACATACGAACACAGAGCCTTCTAAATGAATTTGTGACTTTTCATAGTCGACTAACATGTAAACACAGATTATTAAAGTGAAAACTTTTTTAGGCGCTTTAGCATTTTTGGAGATGGGAAAAAAAACCATGGAAATCGCGACACTGTTACCGTTAATGTAACTGAGACCTCTGTGTATAAGTATAGTTTATATAAGTACACATTTACATGAGAGTTGAGTTTAAGTTGAAATACATTGATAATATAACTATATATAATGAAAACATATATTGTATATACGTACAACATAGATATATATTCAAGTCGGAACTCTTCGCATTGCATTTGTAAATTTACACTTTTAGCAATAGATTGCAATTTTTGTATGTTACATTATTTTTCATGTACAATAGCGCATTAAATGAAAATTGTAATATAATTTGTGTAGTAGTAGTTTATAATAATGAATAAAAAACACTTCATTTGAATGTATTTCCTGCACAATAAAACATTTCCTGACAATTCAAAAAATACACACGTAATTGTACAAGTTTTAACTTTTGTTGGCACTCCCGGAGTACCACTGTTTTGTTTTTATTTTTGTTACTGATTTCCTGTTGATCATCATTTTTTTTAAACGTTTCTATATTTTTTTTACATATAATAAATTTTCATAAATTAACTAGGATACCAGAGTTAAGATTTCAATTTTCTTAAACTTATATCTAAGAGAAATACGAAGATCGAGTTTATAAATTGCGCGAACTGCCCGCTTCCGCAGCATAAAAAAATTATAAATGAATGTGGCATGTTCCCAGCACAAGACGCCATACAACATCAGGCTATGGAAACAGCCAAAATAAATCAATCTAGAAGTTTCGATGTCTGATAATTTTTTTTTTTTTGACTGCATAGACGACAGAGTTAAGCCTTTTTTGTAAGTTACTGATATGAAAGCCCCATTGAAGCCTGTTATCCAAAGTAATTCCCAGGCACACGCCTTCAATTCTTCGTTACATACTGTAATAGTTCCAGATCCATATCTTACAGTTGGAAGTGAGAATAATAGACATTTTATTTTCATTACATTAAGAAGTAGGTTATTCACAGTAAACGATTTCTCTACCTTGGAGATAGCATTTTTCACATCGTCATAAGCGGGCCCATGTCTTTCAACTTTAAATAACAAAGAAGTGTCATCTGCAAATAGTATTATCTCATGAATATTCTTAACAAGACTAGGTAAGTCATTTATATAAACTAAAAAGAGAAAGGTACCAAGAATTGATATCTGTGGTACACCCATGTGGACTACATATCCAGGAGATCTCATGTCATTAACATAAACCCTCTGAACTCTGTTATTCAAATACGATTTTGGAAGGTCGAGTGCCCGGCTTGTTACTTCATAGTGACGTAGGTTCTCGATCAGAGTTTCATAATAAACACAATCGAATGCCTTGGAGAGATCGCAAAATACGCTAATTGCACGTCACGAATCCTCCCAGGATCCAAAAATTTGTTGCATCAACTTAACGCCATCGATTGTTGAGCGATCCCGAGTCAAACCGAACTGATTCTTTATCATAAATTTATTCGTATAAAAATGTACTAACATCTGATTTAGTATTAATTTTTCGAAAATTTTGTTGTCGGAGTTTGTTGCATTACCGCCTTTAAATAATGGAATTACTTTACTTTTTTTCATCAAATCGGAAAACACGACTTCAATTCCAATCATAAATGCCAATTGCGATGCGATGCATGGCATGGCAATACGGGTAATATAGAATATCTTATATGTTTTTTTAAAGCTAAATAATTGGCTATATAATCATCGAAAAAATTAATTAAACAATTTATGTTCTAACTATCTAAATTGTTCATATTCAAACGACAAGTATACCAAGATTAGTGCATCATACTAAGGAGGCTTCCAAAACTGTCTAAATAGCTCACAAAGAAACGTCCCGAACGCGCCTCTAGACATTATGCCCGGGGACAGTGAACTAAATAACAATTTTTACTTATTATAGACTCATTTCCGGTCGCAGCCGGCCGCTAATCGCTTACACAATGCACCACGCCTTGTTACACCTCGGTATTAGCTTTCTGTGTAAGCCTTTCCTAAAAATATCTCAAGATTATCGCCGATATCGCACCCGACTTTGAGCTCTAGGCCTTCGAGATAAAATCGAGGTTACCGCTACATGTCCAAGAACGGTTTAACGCCACAAGCAACCAATACGAAGTTATGAATGGCGCGCGGTACATCCGCAGCCCTTTGTGCCGGCGCCGCGTGTACGCGGCCGGTTGTTGTATAGGATTTCTGTATTTACACAATCTGTCGAGATGCGGTTAATGAAGTGCCCGCTACGGTCCCTTTGATGACTTCTTTCCCGGACTTCGTTCTCACAGAAGCTGCGAATTGGCAACAATACAGGATGTATCTACGGATGTACTTGTGACGCGATGATTAATATTAATATGGATCAAATAGAACCATGGATCAATTGTTGTATAATAGGTTCTTCGTTGTGTGAATTAGGAATTTTTGCAGTCGCATTTTAATACGCACTGATGGTGAACAGTGAAATATATTAACATATATGCATAAATCAACCGAAAATATAGTTATAAAATATATAAAATGGGGTGAAAAATACAAAAGCTACATCATCATCATCATCGCTCAACCATCAGCCAGTCGCAATGATTAAAAGGGACAAGTCCTGACACACCGAAAGGAGCGTAATTATAGGAGGAAGTGCAGGTTCTAGTGTGGATTAGAACTGACGGGAGTGCAGGAAGGTATTCGTGCAACCTTTAACCAGAAACAAGTTTCTAGATCCAGTCAGAATAGGTAATAGATATTATGATGTGTCATTAAAAATAGTGGAAAACGGCAAGTTTCTTCCGTTTGTCTTCCATTCTCCGTTTTCTTTGCTTGGTGCAGAGCTTTCAGTGTTTGGTACTGGAAGTTGGTGTGGTTTATCCGCAATCTTTTAATTTCTACATTGCTCTTTGATAATGTAACCTTTTTTCCTATGGTTCCTGTTGTGATAACTCATATGTGCTCTAAGATATTCTTTTTTCATAAATTTGTTTCCTCAGCTAATCTTTCATATTACATTTTCTTTGTTTAGTATAAACTTTAAGTGTTAATAAGGGTTGGTAAAGTTCATCCATGGCCTTCCTAATCTCTAATTTGCTTTGTTATACTTGGTTCCTGTTGTAGTAAAGTACTTATGTATATAAGAAATCTGGAGTAAATTTATTTCTGCGGTTAATCTTTTGTTCATTTTCATCACTTGGTGCAGAGCTTTCAGTGTCCGTTTCTAGGAGTTGGTATAGTTCAGCCACAGCCTTTTCATTTCTGTTTTGTTCTGAGATGATGTGGCCTATTTCTCCTGATTCCTATTGTGACGAAGTGAATCTTCCCATGTATAAATAGGACGTTCAACTTTTCTCTTTATTGTAATATATCTTGGAGCAGAGTTAAGTATGTAGGGTTGGTTTCTTCTTAAAAGACAGTAGCATATTCTTTCATTCTTGATCATTTTGATGATTGTTTTTCTTTCGAGGATTTTTTGAGTTTTCAGTTTAGGTTGATTTCTTACGGCTTGTAACATGTCTTTCAGGATATCTCTTTCATACTATCTCAGTCTTGTTCTATTTGATTGGATTAGTGCTACTACATTCAGATCGTTTGTCATGGAGGAAGAGATCACCAGTTTGTAAATTAATTTTGCAATTTTCTAGGGCATTTTGGTCTTTTTGATGAAGAGAATGAGACCTTTTGTATCGCAGATTGCTTGCTATCACCTTGCTTTTATTATGTCCCTTCGACTCAGCTCTGAGATCAGATACGTACCCAAATACTTAATTGTGTTCAAGGGAGTAATTAGGACTCCGTTTATTTCCTGTGTATGTTTGGTTATACCCTTGTTAATTGGATCTCTGACTAACATTTTGGTCTTAGTTTCATTTAACTATAAGCCCGCCGATGTTAGGAATTCTTTTAAATTTTTCATTGTATGAGTAACAACTGAGTCGCTATCGCCTATAATAATAATGTCGTCTGCGAATGATAATATAACGGCAAGATTAATTTTTACATCCTGTTCCAACTTTACTTCACCGATTAACTCCTCTAGAGTTCTTAAGACGTTATCCAACACAATGGTAAAAAGCTGAGGTGACAGTGGACATCCTTGTTTGACACCTTTTCCTTTGGTGATATTTTGAGTTTTATGTCCGAACCATAGGGTTGACGTATGTTCTTTGGGATAAAACATGATTCTATTGGCTAAAGTAATATTGATCCTTGTTTTCAGAATATCATATAGAACACAAAAGTCTACCGAATCAAACGCTTTTTCTATGTCAAGTTGCAATAGATACACGGGCTTACCTGCCTTTCATTTCTTATAAAAAATTCGTCTTACTGCAAATACGTGATTGCCCGTCGATCTAAACCTCATAAAAGCTGCTTGATAATTGCCCATAGCTTTAATTTTTGCATCTAAAAGTTTTAAGAGGTAACTGCCATAATTTTGTAGCCTGCATTGTAGATTGATATTTTTCTGTAATCATTCATGGACTCTGGTTTAGCTTTTTGGGGATAGGAATTTGAATTGTTCCACCCATTTTTGCGGAAAGGAGTTGCTTTCACGTGCTTTTCTGATAATTTTTGTAATTAGTTCTATAAATATTTCTGGCGCATGCTGGTATAATTCAATAACCTTTTCATCCGGGCCTGGTACTGTACCTTTTTTCATTTGTTTGATGATGATGCGGATGTCGTCGGTAGACGGTGTTTCAATTGTTTTTTTTATCATTTTGTGAAATCTTGAAATCTGAGCCTTTCACTTTTTGCAATTCATGAATCCAAGTAGATATCGGTACAAACCGTTTTGACTGTGTCCTTCCAGTCTTCTTCTTGAAACTGCTAAAAAATTCTTATGTCATTTTCATTCGTTGGGTTCTACGAACTCTGTGCATCTGTGAAACGAAGTGTTGATATTTATTTTCGTATTCTTTTTCTTGTATGTGTAGTAGTTTTTTCCTGGTGTCCTTGAAGGTCTGTATCATGGCGAGATTTTTGGGAGACCTGTTCTTCCAAAATTTCGTCTTCATGTGTTTTGCCAGAGCGAGTCCGTTGATTTCCGTTCTATTTTTGTTGAGTTTCAAGTGTTCTCTAACCGATAGTCGTAATATTTGAGTGAGATGGTTCCAATCTAATGGATTATGTTCATGCAGACTTAGTGCAGTCAAGACTTTATTTTCAACGCTTTTTTCATATTTTATTTTGATATGTTACCTTGGTTTAGGAGATTATAGTTTCAGTTTCAAAAACGGTAGGTTGATGAAATGTTTTCTTCTCTGGATGCGCGCTTTCTTTAGGTTGATATCGTCTTTATTTTAACCATTTTCGTTACTTCTCCGAAGATGATTTTGTAATCAAAGTTAACTTCTTTTGCCCAGTAGCCTTTTATGTATTTGAATTTAGCGCCATTGTAAGATTCTGTGACAATATGATTAATTTTTGAAGAACTTTGTCCAGAAAATGAGATGGCAAATGCTAAAGCTATAATAAACAAAATCGCCCTAGCTTTCTAGCTAGATCTGTTTTATTCCTTGTAACTTTTACACATTTTAGAACTAATTCTATTACTATTATAGAGTTAACGATATCAGTTTGAAGATCCGAGCGGAGCTATTATTGATTGCAGCATTCATAAAAATAATACCCATAAACAGATAATAAAAAAAACGATATTACATATATATGTGGTGTATCGATAAATAGCTTACTCAAAAACTTTGAGAGTCTGCAAAAACTATTTTTCGCTTTAAGGATCCGTTTACAAAATATTAAGCTTTAAACTGATAATTTATAGAATTAAACGTTCCCTTCCCTATCAACTAAACGGTTATTCTTAGATTTATGAGAAAAATCACGACGAGATTAAAAGGAAAATTATCACCACTTGACAAATTAATGAGTAATAGTAAACCAACTTAAAAATATAGTCGAGGATATAAAATGCAAAATTTCGCAGAAATGTCATTGAAAACTTCTTGGATTACGCTGTTGGTTGCGTAAAACAGATAGTAAATGTAAGTTTATAAAAATTATGAAAGCATAAAATCATAACATTCTTACCATTCAATTTGGGTTCATTTTAAATGTTACTAGCCGTTAAACCGAGAACACAACCAATAGATTCGTAGTAACAAACAAATATATCTCTTCTAAGTCCGTACACTGTGAAAGGCAACTATGGAACCCACTGTGCGTGGTTCGACACACGCACTTGGTCAGTTTTCTCTCATTTTCCATCTTACTCACCAAACCGAAATTTACAACAGATACATTAATAGGACTAGTTCAACAGTTGATCCTTTACAAACAACGTTTTAAAGATAAGAAAGAAAACTATTTTATTAACGCATTTTCTTTTTAATTTTTATCGTTAGTGAAACATTATATGAAACTCCAATTTAATTTAAGGGTTTATGAGCTTTTAACATTTATTTGAATAACTCACTGTAGATTTGAATAACCAAACATCAATTTTTGTACCTTTCAATTTATATTGACTATCGGTAGGTTATTAATTACAATGTTATTAGTACATATTTACTTTTTGTTAAAAATATGGTATTTTGTGTTCTTGTAAATATGAATATCCTGTCTACAAACAAGAGCAACAATACACAGTATAAATATTTTATTTTCTGTTACAAGTGTGTAAATTAATAATATTTGGAATTTGAAAAAAAAAATGCACTTTCCATATTTGAATAGAATTTTTGTCATCGATAACTTAAATTTTTGATAAAACACAAAAACATCGTTAGTTATAAATTTATGTTCGTAATTACTCAAATATAATACACAAATGTGGTGTATGATAACAAAATAAATGTTGTCAGAAAAATTTAATATTCATTTATCGACATATTTAATGGTAATATTATCCAACTAAAATTTTTTCTCTTCACCGTCCGATTCGACGTCACGATTTGATATCGTTTTAAGAATTGCAAGTTTTCCGTACGCTTTCGAAACAGCCTGTACACGCCCGAGACCGCAACAAGGATGGGAAAAAGGCCTTTCGGACATCGATAATCCCCTTTAGCCGCTATCAAACAATCGACAGGGCTCAATTCGAGTGGTACCGCAAGCGCATGAGCTGCACGCTTTGTGCGGCCTCAGAGCGCTATCGCTGTTAATGCGATCTTAATGTAACCGCACTTATTATTGTCGCAGCATCCGGTTTAAGTGGATACCGTACAGATTATCTTTGTCTTTTTGTCATGTTAAGATGTTTGGCGGTGCAACAATACGCGGAGCGGTCAAGGGCGCTCGAACTCGCGACGTGTGTGAATGCGATGCAGATGTGCCGGGGAAGGAAGGAAAAGGATTATGAAAGAATCGGGAATCGTCTGAAAGGGGTACGTTAATAAGAAGCGCGTGGCTCGTACGCCAAATGCGAGTCATTAAATATGATGAATGCGTTTGACAGATGTTCAGCGGGCATTGTGGCTCGATAGACACTCGATTTACAGAATCTGGACAAAAGTATTACGATGTTCGTGGTACTAATGCAGAAGAATATGTTTCTGAAGCTTTAAAAGGAATTTTTACCTCTCACAATAAGCTCATTAAAAAATTAAGAGATTTATTGAAAAGTGAAGAGTATTTATGTCCGGTATATTCTATAGACAAAATTTATTGCAATTATAAAAAAATACTTTAATAAATTTTAAATACTTTTATAAATTGCACTAGATCCGGGTTTTATCATTCACATTGAACAGCCAGATTTATCCCCAGTCTTTCGCGTTTTCAACCGGCGTCAGGTAGGAGTTCGCTAATGATTTTAAAGTAGAATGCTCGAGAACTTTGCGTAAATTAGTTCTCATGTCAAATTTTAAGTCACCCCACTGCTGAGTATGCCTTTTTTACGATCTTTTTATTTCAAATTTAAGAGTTTCGACCTTAATCTCTTTCACTCTGGCTAAATGTGGCTAGAGGCTACCTTCGACGGCTGTGGACGATGTGATGGCAACAATCAAGACCGATAGATTGACGTGACTTCGCAAGCAGGAAATGAATGCTTTCAAGTATCAGTGATTTTCAAAAGTGATTATTCAAATCAAAAACAGCTTTATTTTGTAAGTAACAGAAATCACAATTGAAATGCGTCATAAACGATGGTTATTGACATTAAAATTACCGCCCATTTCAAATACTGATTCACCATGAGAAGAATGGGCAAAAAACTCAAGGTTCGCTTTTTTTCGTTCATCCACACAAAATATTGAATAATTAATAATTTAGTACAACACTTAGTAATAACAAAATTACATAAAACAACCTGATAGCCGAGCAGTTTAAATCCCATGGGTTTTTTTATTAACATATTCAACCACTGTATAATAGTTCTTGCCATACAATTTTCTTTTAACGAAATGTTTAAATTCAGAAAATAGCAAATTTTGAATTACAGCTGGGATTTTATTATAAAAGCGCACACATTGCCCCTTACATGATTTATTAACTTTGCTTAGACGGGTTTTATGAGCAGCAAGATCTTTCTTATGTCTAATATTAATGTTATGGATGTCACTCCTTTTTTGGAACGATTCTATATTTCTCTCGACACATACCAGGTTTTCATATATGTTTAATCAATTTTTTCGTTGTTAGTCAATTTTTCATCATCAGAATCCAACCCAGTATCTATATTGGTTCGAAGGTGATGCTCTCGATACACTAATAAAGCATTAACAAATCATATATAAGCATGTAATAAAATTGGAATCTATAAAAAAATATTTCCTCGAGACTATACTAAATATAACACAAAGCCTTTCGCGATCTCTACGGTTTCTCACACAGTACCCGCTGCCTATACAAACACGTAAAGCAGTGTCATTCGCCATAGCGGAATCCTCACAATCAGCTGTAGAATCCTCACAATCGAGCGGCCAACAAAGTGATCAACGACCGGCCGCATTAAGGCTCAGCTCCTTGCGCTCGATCGAAAATCAAAGCGGCGAATTAAGAGGGAGAGACACGATTCTATGCCGGCGAGGTATTAAGACCGAATGAATATAAATTCGAAACGCAAAAAAATATCCGTCGCCATGACACTAATTGAATTAGTGTTGTGACCGTGTGGGTTTCGCGGTGGATAGATTTGTTCATTTGTGTTTTCGGGCGTCGGCCGAGGGATGCTTGTTGTTTTATGTCGATAGATTAGTAATCCTAATTTTGAAGTGACAAATTCTTACCATGAATTAGTTAAAACGAGAAACTGTTTTATGTGACAATTTTATTGCATGCTCTTTCTTGAAGCAAAATGATTTATGTACCCTATATGTAGCAATTTGTACATCTGACGATGTATTCCAAAAAATATATAGGCACAATCTAAATCTAAACTCATAGCAGATGAAGGAATTTATTCTAGTTCCACGCGAGCAAAACCGTGAGCGAATTTATTCATGAATAGCTTCATTTTTGGGAACATATTACATAGATATTTTCTGGGCATCTTTTGTAAAGACCTAAATCATCAGATGTACCGCGTGACCCCGTCGAACTCGAAAATTATCACCACACTGGCGACAACGGTAGTTGGTAGCCTCGATCCGCACTAGGCCCCTGGAAGGTTTAATTATCAAGCCCCTCAATCTAAAATAAAATCACATAGGAAAGTATAATCTCAACGACGCAGAATGATAAAAACCTGGAACACAAAAACACAAATTTAAGCTAAGGTAAAACAAAGTTTGATATATTCAAAACGGTAAACACTGATTGTTACGCAATCAGATCACCATTTGATGAAGTAATAAACACCTTAAATTATTTCATGAATATCATTTATTTGTAAATACAGTTAAGGCGTCTGTCAAATCTATCGCGACGAAGCTTTAAATACCCAATAGTCGATGACATTGATACGCCAAAGTCGATATAATCACAACACTGGCTGTGAGAAAAGCAAATAATCAATTCTGTCACAGGCCTTTGCGTCAGCGCACCGCGCCGCCGCCGGTGTTTGAGGAGACACTCGCCATGCGCATTAAGAGTACGATTTTTAACAGGCACATACAAAAATGTGGCGGCCGAGTTATGTAACAAAAGACGTCATTAATAAGTTTACTAAATCTTGTCGCATTCAACTTAATTTATATTAATCTGGGTTATCAGAGGTTTCATTTGGTAAATGAATAAAAAATTTACGCACGTTAGTGAATAACACAGCCCGATGGGATATTAAAATGCGCAAAGTCGATTGTACGTATGCTGATATTGTCTGTGTGAAAGACGAGAAATAATAAATATTAATGGCGTCCAATAAAATTTATACGGACATTAGTTTATTCAAACGTTCATAAAGTTATCCTATAAAACCTATCGCACGTGTAGCATAACATAAAAAATAATAAAACATTAATCGACCTAAGTATTTTTTTTAACAACTTATCTAATCTGCCAAGTTTTCATATTGTACCTAATCTTTTGTGGAAGTACCAGATAACTTAACCGTTCACAAAATATTTATTCAACCCACAGTTGTTTTTGTTCAGTATCCACATATGTTTTTGTGGTTAGGAATTATCTGTGGTTAGGAATTATCCATAGACAGACATAAACAGAACTTTTAACTGACTTTCTCATAGTGTGAAAAGATAAAGCTATATTTTCTATTGTATTTGACCGATTTTATTTAGAATTATGATATAAAGGTATACTTTATGTTATTAAAATGTAAAGACCCGTAAAACCGATTCATTAATTATTGCATAGTACCAACACAGTTTCCATTCAAAACCACGATACTTTTCAAAATGTCTGGAAATAAGTAGATATATTACAGTCTTAAAATGTGAACAATTAATGGAATAACGTCTTGCTTTACTTATACAGTATACAAAGTATGAAAAGAATGATATGTTCAAATTTATTGAAAAAAAAAAATAGGTAAAGAAGATTTCAATGTAATGTAAAATATAATTTCTAAGCGGATCTGTGGAAGATAGTTGATGATAACTGAACGTGTGAACTTAAAAATCGATTTGAATAGTAGTTATACGCAGTAAATAATCTATACATAACTAAGCGTAATACCATTGATTGACTGACTCTTACGAGATCTCCGAAACTATAGGTCCAGCTGACTTGAAATTTGGCATAATTACTCTTTTTGGGACTTAAACCTACCAAAATAAAATTTTTCGTCATTGTACTTATATATGCGAACGGAGCCGCGGGCAAAAGCTAGTGTTAGTATGCAGTAGTAAGGCAATTAAGATAAGATTTTCGACTCTAATAAATTTGATAAGAAAAGGTGTTTGAAAAAAGTGAAAAAACAACCGAATTCAATATATGTGTAATTGATGGAAAATTTGAAGACGTGAAGGAAGAGTTTTTTTTTTGGGCAGTTCGTTTAGAAATGATAGCAAACATGATAGATATATAATTGAAAGGTGAATAAATAAGGAAATTAAACTGAACGGGTCCTTGCTTGCCGTTATGCATAGTTATACATTCTGACGATATATAGGTATGTTTGGCTATCGATAATAGAGTTCTAGTCACTGCACTTATGTGCGAAAGTAAAATTTGAGCGTGACAGAAGGAATAGAAATGTATAATAAATATTATTATACATTTATAATAATAAATTGTATTATATTATATAAATGTATAAAATAACATAATACAATTTATTATATAATAAATTGTATTATATGATAAAAATATTATATAAATGTTTAAATAATATAAATGCAATTCTTGAATTGTATGTGTGGATTATCTTTGCAAGATAGATATGGAAATAGTGATTTCAGGGAACGGTGTGGTTTGATAGATGTGGTGACTAGAGTAGAAAAAGGAATATTTACGACCTGGACTGTATGAATAAAAGTAGACGGATAAAACGAGGGCACGAAGGGAATGCGTGTGACAAGTCAGAAGGGTTGGCAAGGGGCACACTAGAAAATTTTGTTTACACCAAATCGGTGACATATCAAAGAAGGGTTAAAGTTTAAGCACCCAAAACCGAGGACCTTGCATGAAACAATTGTCGGATAACAGTGAAGCAAGAGAGGCACCCCAAGATCATACCATGCGGAGTTTTGTGGTCTCTGCCAACCCTTCTAGGGTATAGTGGTCAGATTAAAAAAAAAGGATAAGAAACATTAATGTGTAAAAGAAATAACACTTGCAGGTACATAACAGTGGTACAGGGTTTTAAACTATAGAGATACCCAAGAAGCAAGAACTTGTAAACTTTTAGCAGAGTTTTTTAATAATATATTGGAAATGTCTACAACTACAAACGACCTCAGATGATTCATTAAAAAATTCATGATTTACAATGTCATTCAAAATTTATCATAGCGAAAGTAATAACCGCTCAAATAAATGTTGATGCAGAATCCACTCAAGGCTAAAATCATTACTGTACCTAATAAATATGTCATCATTGTAATGGTGATAACGCTGTTAGTACATTTATCCAAAACATGCATCAAGTAGACCTTAGTAAACAATAAAAAATGATTGAAGTTTTACTCCTTAAGAATCGATTATCATATATAGCCCGCTGCACGCAAATTACGCAGAACAAATTCGAGTTTTAATAAAAACTGGGGTCGTTGTGTTGCCCATGCACGTAACAAATTTACACATACTGATATATATAAATGTTTTATTTTTAATCCAATAAAATAAACCTATGATGCATTTAGTGGTAAAGGTTATTGTCATTGTTACCAACTGTGTAATCTGTGTTCTTAGTACCACTTTTATTATAAAGATGATTTATAGAATATATTTAATCGAATCAACATAAATATGAATTAAGGTGTCTATATAAATAATTTCAGTACAGTGAAAAATGCGTTTATTTCCCCTTTTTACTCGCAAGACGCAAAGAAGGATAATATGTTTTATCCATCTATGCACATATGTTTGTTCATTTGTGACATTCTAGCAATCAAATGCGTGAGCCAATTTTTATGATTTTTACGACAATTAATGTTTACGAATATCACTAAAGACATGACAATAATTAAAATTCAATATGGCGTTAATCAGATGGTGTATAGTGAAGAAGAAAAAAAATAAAGACGACCTATGTCAAATGAGGTATCGTTGAATAGGTCTTAAAAATTATTTTATGCTCCTCTTACTATTTTTCATTTTCAGTGACTATTTAGGGTCAACAAAGGTTTAAATTCATTAGCAACCATTATCATTGAGTTTTTCAATACTTATTATAAAGCTGTGACAAAGTTTTTAGATTATCATATATATATAGGTTTTGTCAATGTAAAAAATAATTATTATAAATCCCGCTGTATAATAGAAAATAGAGGAGGAATAAACAAAAAAATTGCATAGACACTTATCAAGTGACACACCATGGAATACGTCTTTCAAAATTAAAATAACGTTTTCTAGATAATTTTACATCAACAACATCTGTTTAAGCGACTAACAAAAACTAAACAATATATAATTTACAATATAATTAACGACAATATTCATAAAAAATCATCGTGATTATTTCAAGAAGATAGGAAGTTGACACCCCTAAGCACGGAAGCAATCCTAGTGTATAATAATTAAACAGAAGAAAACGTAGTGAATAAAGGTATAAATAACAATTAATAATCCGACTGCTTAAAAGTGAACTAATAAAAATATGTACCTAAACGAGACGATGTAAAAAATCATATAATCAAAAATGACAAATATTTCCAGTCGGAGGCATCACATTCACGTTTCCTTACTTGCTGAGATTATGAGAGACATATGTTTCCTGCTATACATACACTTCTGACTGCAAATATTTGTCATATTTGATTCGATGATTTTCTTCATCATCTTCTCTACATATTTTTATTAGTTCACTTTTACGCAGTCGGTTTTAATATTGTCTATTTGGATGTTCCGATATGTTTTAACTTTTTATTTATTATATGTTTGTTTATTTCGTATATATCGTTTTCGAAATATATGGGATATAGTCTTATGTAATAAACTCCAGTTGTGCTTCGGAACCGACACGCATCACTTATTTTATTTTTATATTCTACGGACAAAGATATACGAGGAAAATATATTATCATCAAAACGTTTATTTTCGCTAAACATCATACAGTAGTCTATAGATCGCGTTAGCAAATTTGCATTTACAATTTCCTTATATCCTTAGACATTATTTTTGACACAAGGTCTGTAGCGTGAAATCACAATAGCGCTTTACATTCAAATCCAATATCAGTGACATGCAAATTCGACAATGCAACGATTTGTAACGGCCTGCGACTGCGGATCGTGTAAATCTCACAATCCCGTTTAAATTATGTCTCGGGCAATAAAATCATAACTACCTGTATTCGCACATGTCGAATTTACATCGGTTCGGTTACGACCGGCGCCGGCGCACGCCCTCGGCCCGCGGTGCATATGCAGAAATGCATTTAGCCGCCGTTTAAAAAATTCTTTATCGGGCACATGTCCCATACGGCGCGAATCGATGAAAGGGACTATTATTGCGCAATTTAGGGCAAGCGCGAACTGAGATTATGAATGTGTGCAGTGTTATGCTGCCTTATAAAATACTTATGCTTAATCTTAGACTCTCATATGGGTAATTATAATATTGGACATGTTTTAACTTAATGTCAAGATATTTATCTATTTTATACAAGGATCAAAAGCAGTAAAATAATTAAAATGTACTTATACTTTCAAAACTAAAATGAGAAAAATATGTTTTTAAATTGATCATTATCGGTTATTGTGGACAATATCTAGATTTACGAGTTTTTGAAGTAAGTAACTGAGTGATTATTTCATGAAAATATAACACGAGAATCAAGCGAAAATGAAATGCCTCATCGTAATTATTTGCCTTTCATAAATAATATATGTACTACAAATTGTACAATTCTTATGACCTAAAATAGTTGTTTACGGCCTTTTATAAATCAAACAAATTTATGTACTAAAAAAAAAGTTGGCATTAACAATTTATCAACTGTTTATTTCTATCATAGTTTCAGTAAAATACTTGGCAGCTTAAAGATAATCTAAATCTTAGAAAAGTTCGACCACTTAAATATAATTTGTGAACCATTTTCCGTAGCAATGCAAAATGGTTCAAAAATTGTTGCCACGGACCCCAAGCAAGGGATGTATGCGATATATAGTTAATTTGCCTCCGCGTGTATTGTAGAACGAACATTGCGATAAAACGCCCTACAACATCAGCCAACTTCGCAACATACGAACGTTAACAATTCAATTACGGTACGCCGTCATTGTCCAATATTCATGAACCGCATATTCGGAATCGCCTTCGTGTCCCCGGTAATCGATTCCCTGGATCGATTTAAATTTCTAAAATACGCACGCCCCTAGAGACTGGCGATTTTAGTACCACGCGGAAACTCTCAGTATCGATTACTGATTTGCATCGAAACGCATAAATTGGATCGTATCGCGATTGACTGACATATGATAATTTTTATTAAGGAATTTATTATATAGACGTATCGCTTCCTTTATAAGGGAGTCAAAGGCGACCGTTAAAAGTCTAGAGAGTCGCTTGGTTCCGATTTGTTATTCTTTAATTTGGCCACCGTCATGAAATGTATTGATTTGATAATATTCCATCGTAGTCTATGTATAGAGGTAAAGGTTTCCCATCGGTGTCGGAATCAAATTCAAATGGAACCGTAACGAACTTTGACATTTTTGACCTTTGTATCCCCCATTGTGCATCGATTTCAAATTCCATAACGTCGAGAAAATATATGAGACATATTTTGACAATCGTTTTAAATGTGTGCTCTTATTATGATACATAAAAAGCTTTTGATACTTCTACCAAGACAGAAATGTATTCCTGATTCGTTAATATATTATAATGATTTATTATACCATTTATTAAAATATCGTTACATACCCCATTTGTTTTATAAAACGAGTCTGCAGTAGTTTTATAATACTCGAACACTTTTAATAACGCATAAATCGCTCTTGACTTTATAAAGAGATAATAATAACACAAGTAATATATACACAAAACAATATCCATTATTACGTCATATGTAGCCTCACCTACGTCATATATAGACATAACAAATTGCTATGAATAAATAAACTGCTAAAATGGTTGGTTATTTTATACATATTAAATGAATAAATATTTTGGAATAAAGTGTTTAATTTTTTTATTTATTTTGCATTCAATAAAATTTAAAATACTTTTTATCTTCACTTCCTTTGTGATATCTTAAGGTCAAATCTTTCAGTTGCTTCAGAAAAGTTTCATCCAAAGATAGATACCTATAGGTCAGTGTATGTTACAGTAAGCTCACTACCCTAAAATATTGCAGGGTTTTAAATTAATCTATTTGAATAATTGAGTAAAGTCTTTGGCAGGTTGTAATATTCCGCAAATGATACCTAAGGATCATGATGATAATTTTTAGGTATCATCTGCGATTGCGGACATGATATAATTAAGAAATATATACCAAAACATTGTCCCGCTTAAAATATCGCTGAAGCGGTTTCTTTGAACCTCTTCAGCGATATCTCATTAAAAACATTCATCTGCAACTGAAAATTCATTCGTACTACACATAAGTATATACTGGAAAAATAGTAACAAAAAAAAAAAGGTTAAAACGTTTCACTTTTTTAATTTTTTAAATGTATTTATTCTATATATACATATTATTTGTGATATATATATAGCAATTTGTTTATTTTACTGAGATTTATTAAAGTTAAGTGATATCTCATTATAAAATATCTTTACCCAACTGCTTACGTCTCGATTCGTAATTTTAAATATAATGATGTGCTAGACTGGGATGGACGGGCTGGACTAATTTATATTTATTGACGGACTAAGGTACGTCATAAACACCAGTTTGATTGAAAAATTAATATCTGGTTTTAACTTGCCATAGACTTTTTGTTATGTGTACCATCGAAGGTTAGATTAAAATCCTCCTTTATAATCGTTTAAAATCATAATATCTGGTCGACTGAACGTGCTAATGCACGTACAGACAAATTATTGAAAAAAAAAAGTATTATTGGGTTTCCTTGGACTTCCAAGAACTTATTTTTTATGTCAATTTAGAATTTATCTATAATCTATAACGTAAGTAAATTATATTATGTCCGCCTAAATAATTTCTTTTCTTAAGGGAAAAGCAAGCGTTTTGTAATAATTATAATAATTAATAAGACATTTATTTTCCGATGACATCCACCTAATAGACGATAAACTAAAGACTAACAGGGAACGTAAGTATAAGCACGTACAAAAAAGTTAAAAATGCGCTGGGAAACGTTTTTAAACGATCGTCTACTCGCGTTTGGTCAGAGCTTTTCATGACGAAGGTTCTATGCAGTTCTGTTTCCATCATTCAAGGTTTCCATCATGCGTCTCTCTCACTGACTTTGATGATTGTTATCACTTTAAAATTTTGTAATGGTGGTAGAAATATTATTCCTGTTGTTGTGTTTTTATCCATTTAATAATATATTATAATAGTAACTACGGAAATAATCATATATTTCCCTTTTTTTAAATATTAAGCTTTTTTTTTGGACTCTGTCAAAATAGTTTTCTGCTTTGTTATTAGTTAATTTTTTGTTACAACTGGATAAGAAATTTTCTCATGCTTACTTTTCAACAATAAAACGACAAAAACACATCACTAAAAAATATATCATTTTTTATTAATAATAAATATAGCTTATCATGAAATTACAATCAATACAAACGAAATAATTATATGCAGGCCTAGAAATTTATTATATTAATTTAATATAATATGTTAAACGTACTCATAGACATGGAATTCATTGCAAAATTATCGCAAATACGTTTTATGAGCCCCCATATTATATATCTATCTTACGAAACAAGAAAAAGAGAACGACTGATTTAATTTGCGCTAGAAACACCTGGAAGTTACTTGATACGTTCAGTTGATTTCGGTATCGTTCAAGTTGTTATGAACAACATCATAAATTTCACGGAAATCTGCAAAGGAAGTTTATCTGCTATACTGATGTTTTGCCATATCGTACCAGCTAATGTTATGTGTGTGCATTACCAATATTATATTATGTTTCCAACATACAGACCGATATTTAGTACCGTAAAAACACAAGTAGCCTACACATTTGTCATATGAGTCGGTACCAATTTTTTCTGGAAGTATACTTAAGCTTCTTCTTCATAAGGGTGTATATTCTAGTTGCCATATTTGGTAAGTGGGTGGCCGACCTTAATTCTAGACCTTTAGTATCCGTGACGCCATAATCCATTCCTGGTCTGGTTAGAGTCGAAATATAGTTCTACGATGTCATTATTTTGTAATTTTCTTACATCATGCGCGTATTGTACCACTATCGTTTGGCGGTCGGAGCTTTCTGTAAACTGAATTTTCTTTTGTAATATTCCAGTGGATCTAAAATTAAGTGACAAAGTATTCGTATTTTGTTAGTGATGCGAATTTGAAATTTATCTAATTTATGGTTTTCTTTTTTGGTAAAGTTCATTCGTTAAATATTTATAGTTTTATTTAATATTTATGTATATAGTCACTAAATTCGAAAATAGTTGTAGTAGTCACTGCCGAAAATCTTTCAACAGGCAGTACACATGGTCGACGATGATTATAATATAATATAGATGACGCATGTGGTAATTTGTTAAACTCATAAAAAACTTCAGTGTCACAACGAGCGATGGGAACGGCTGTGCTTCGAGTTCCTCTTTAAGATAAAATTCAGGACAAGGGAATATAGAAGACATAGAAGAATCAAAATCAATCGACATAGTTCACGAAATAAGCTGCCGCGCGCGCAGCGTGCGAGACTACCCCCTGCATCTACGTGAATTGAGGACCTGGTAAAAGTTGTGGACTACCGTTTGCTATGGTTCTGGTAGGTTACTAGTACTGTAACAAGTTAATAAAAGTTAATAAATCGTTTATGGGGCAATGTGTGCGCTTTTATAATAAGAATCTAGCTGAAATTCGGAGATTGCAATTTTCTAAATTTAAACGTTTCGTTAAAAGAAAGTTATATAGCAAGGGCTATTGTACGACATCTGAATATGTTAATGAAAAAACCTATGGGATTGAACTGCTCGGCTATCAGGTTGTTTCGTGTCATCACTAAGTGTTGTACTAAATTATTAATTATTATATATTTTGTATGGATGAATAAAAAAAGAAAACTTTGAGTTTTTGCCTATTCTTCTCACGGTTAAACAGCATTTGGAATGGGTGATAATTTTAAGGTCAAAAACAGTTTTTTTATGACTCATTACAAGTGTAATTTCTATTACCTACGAAATAAAGATATTTTTGATTGATTTGATTGATTAATTAGGTACGTATGTTATTCCTCCGATGTCGACGTTCCCAGGGGTCGTACGTCGGAGAAATCTAGAGCATAGTCTTAAGTTTGACAAGAGACGTCTAATAGGTAGGACGAAAAAGAGTATTTGTGGTACTTAGGCTCGACATGTCGTTGTATTAAACAAAATTACAAAATTCTTCTACTTATCGCCTATTTCAATGTACGCCATAATACATAATACATACATGGTTTATAAAAAGGTATGGAAATAAGGCTTTACTTTCCAAATAATTGCCAACAAGAAAATACCTAATGGAGGTAAATAATTTCCTTACCGACGCGTGTCAATATAAATAAGATTTTTCATATAGATAGTTATCTAATTAGCATTAATATTGTTTTAGTATCTACCTAGACTTGTATGTGTACAAAAACATCTACAACAGGTACTCTCCTTTTTACTTACTAATAATAGCATTCGCAGTCGTACTAGGTAAGTAAGTATCTTTTTAATTTGCATGTTTTTATTATAGCGGAATAAACAAGTGGCGGAATATTGTTAATATCGCCAGTCCCGGGATTACTATACGAGAATACGTTTCCTAAGAAACGCGGTCCAACCTGTTCGCCGTAACGAGCAACCTGCCATACAAATTTATTCTTATTTCATGCACGCCGCCACCAAACAATACAAAGACAAACGACTACAGGACCGCTGAAAGATACCGCGCGGCACGGTGCGCAATACCAATTTACATTGTGAGTCGCCCGGCAAGCGTTTAAATTCTTATTCGGATGTGGCCGAGTCGGTTATGTTCTGCGTAACGGCGGCCGCGGGCCGTCGGCGGCGGCGGCCAATGGGCGCGCGCGCCGCGCGGCCGGGGGCGGACTGCGGCGCCGCGATTGGTCGGCGGTGCGCGGGTCATCACTCGATTTGCCGCCGCGGCGCCGCGGCGCGCGCGATTGTCGATTGTCGCCATTGTGGTTAGCGGCGGGTGCGCGACGGCCGCGCGGTGATCTGTTGCGCGACTCCGCCGAGCGAGCTCGAATCGATCGTCGTCGTCGATGAAACGGCCCCCGTTAACGTTATCGTCGCCGATGCTAACATGTTGATTTGATAAGCCTGCGGACGCGTGCGTTGTGGTATAACTAGTGCTACGGGCGGCTGAGGAGTCAGCCTGGAGCTGGACTTGCATCAGCGCGCCAGCGGCCACTTCATAAGGTTTGTTTATTATAACTGCAGCTAAGTAAGCAAAATTACGAATGGCACGCATTTATTCAACACGATATCGAAATTTATCCCAAATCTAATTCAACTCGTTCACGGACTGATTCTAAAAAGATAAACTTGCGCATACTTAATATGTACCCCGCAAATATTTAATGATTGCTAGAATGTATGACAAAAAAAAGCAAAGAGACGTCTTCAATTTTTGTCTAGTAGGTGTAGTTTCGTTCCATTCAAGGATTTCTGAAATAAGGTACCTATGTACTTTATGTAGTTATGACCTACACATAAACTTTTTCATACATAGAAATCAGATTGTTTTTAATAATAGTATGTATTAGTTTGTTTATAGACAAGTTATCCTAGAGATACATTTATATAAATTAATTGCAGCACTTGTATACTCAGTGGAAGAAGCTAGCAGCAAGAAGTAAATTTAGTAATTAAGTACCTTTTTGAGGGCTCCCTGAGTTATTATCACCGTAGAAGAAATAAATAACTTTCTCTTTTTATAAGTTTTACAGATCTTTTTGAAAACTTGTTTTTCGAAAGAACAATTCCCTGGCTCTTAGAGCAAGAGACTTGCCTACTTAAGGTGTGTTTTTTTAAAGAAATCTATGCGCCCGGTATATATTAAACATTTTTAACGTCATTTTCAGACAATCGTAAGGAATTGGGTAGATCTTCGCTTTTTTTTTGTGGGAGAATATGTGGGTGTGTTAACTTGGAAAGTACCGACGGTCAAATTATATAAAATTATTTTATTGTATACAGTTTTTGTTCTAAGTTGTTGAAGTCATTGTGCTGGGAATACCTATTCAGAGGTAGGCTTTAAGTAGGTAGTCATTTTTTTTACATAGATTGTCTTAAGATAACTTATTTTGAGTCATTGAAAACGACAGGTAAAAATTACAGAATAATGAAATCTTATATACATATCAATCATTTAATTTCTCAACCAATCAGTTTTCGTAAACGTCTACGTATAATTATGGTTTTGGGTAAGATCTCTCGTACACCCTCAATATGACCGAAGCAGAAAAAAATCATGATAACTTTCTTTGACCAGATAGATTATTCAAATACCAGGCGTATTTGTCCCCAGTTCTAGCGGTAGCCGTGCGACATAAAACTTATATGCGAGACCTAGAAAGCTAAAGATCGACTATATAACAACAAAGATATTCACACTTAAGTATAAATAAGTGATTATACTTTCGTTTTCTATGAACACTCCAACGATTTCAACATATTCTTAAGTCCCATCACAAGCTTCGCTCCACACTGAAATGAGTAGGTACATTGTTTTGGAATCAACGACCTAAAAAACTGAAGCAAGTGTTTACGCTTCGATGCATCGGCCCGGCCCGAATTTAATGTTTTCCACATTGTTCAGGCCGACGTGCAAACTGGGTGCGTGTCACTCTTGCTAGAGGTCATGGAAATATGCTCTATATAGATTCAATTTTAATTGACGTAGTTCATATTGGTTCGAAACAATCATCTAAATCGTCAGGATGTCAGACCGTCATACGAAATGACAATGCTTTTACACTCAGATTTTGGCTCAGTTTAAGAAAAATTTTAGAGGCTAGGTCAAACAAATTATTTAATATTTTGTTTTAAACTTAAGATCGTTTAGAAATTACTTAGGTACGTTAATAGGTTTCTAGCATAGTTTTTGTGTTTGTCATTTTTATTTTTGCTTACTTGCCTATTTATTACATATTATTTAAGGTAAACAAGATGATTGATTATTGTAAAGTAGGTAATTCTCACTCTTGACTCACAATTTAAATACAATGTAATTGGTTTTATTTAAAATCCCTTGTAGTTTTCTTTTCTACTAAATATCACAATAGAGTGCTTTTGTTTATGTGTAAACATTTAAGTAGACAGTTTATACTTGAACAGTAATTGTTAAGGTGACCATTTCTATTTTTTGATTCTTGTATTGGACGGGATAAAGATAATTTAGTAATATTAAGCTATCGGATTAATAGTGGATCTATGAACATTGGAATATAAAAATTGGTCAAAGTAAAAGGCAATAAAACCAAAACGTGTTACATACTATTCTCCGATAAATATTCTAATGGTTATTAAGTATTAAGTTAATAGTTATCAACTTATCAGCGCTACTCTGTCCACCTACATCGACGCGCCACCTGGCCCAATCTCGAAATAAGAGTACTTTTTTGTGTGGTGTGATCTCGACTTCGCAGTTTTTGACAGTCCACATATTATATACATACTGGTCTCTCTTACGCAATGTACCTACGCTTATATAGCCATAGTTCGTCTTTTACTAATATAAAACGCATCACTTGTATTGACTTGGCCTGGGTTGACGTTAAAACAAGAGTAATGTTTCAACATTACACAGCCATTAACAGTAATTATTATGTCTCTTTGCATTTAAGACTTTACAAAAAAATAAAAAAAAGTACCCCCTGAAACTTGGGGGGGTAATGATGTCAAATAAGAATCTTGCATAGGTTAGATTATTGTCAGATACTATTAGATTCTGGGCTAGGCAGTTCCTCCTAATCATTGTAACTGCATATACTTCACAATTCTTTTCAGAAAAAGAATAAAGAGAATTTTTTACTTCAAAACAGAATAAATTAAAGAAAATGTGCGAAATAAAAAAAGAAAAAAAAACAAAATAGCAAGTATATCTGAAGATGGTATCTAACTAATGTATGGCTCGAAACGATAGCTTAGCTTTCATCTATATAGTTTTAGTTCATTTTGATCTTAAAAGTTTGGGGGGTCCCTGAGATAACAAATATTTTGTATATATTTATCGTACCATGTACAAATCTGTAGTCTCTAAATACCCTTCTGGGAAATACACATGGATTTATAATGAAATAATAATAACGTACCTACCTGTCTACGATCCGCCTTGCCGACGGCGATGAAAAATTCTAATTTAAAATAAACTCGATGATAATTTAAAACATGTTGCGTACTGCACTTGCGTTTGCGCTTGCTTGAAATTCAACGTAAAACCATTGGCGTTGGGTGTTCACCTGTTATGCAACGGAAGTCAGTATTTAAATGGAAACCTGGATCAAATAGGTACGATTTTGAATAAAATAGAACCTAAAGTTTTATTATTGTCAACAATAATTGAAATTTTTAAAAAATCTATGAAAAATATTTTGCATTTTGAATCACTCACATTTATCATTTATGTACTTAAATGTAAGTGATTTACCATTAATGAATGGTAAATCACTTGTAAACAAGTACAAGTAACAAGTTATATATCATTATGTAAGTTAACCATAAATATTGCTTAGATATATTTATGATGTAGGTACCTACGTCATAAGAAATGAACTGTACCTATTGTTTTCATGGTTTTCGATTTTGTTGTTATAAATTCATAAAATCATAAAATGTATCTAATATCTATATACCCTCAAGGTTGGCGCTAGTTTATTCGATTTTTAACTCAGTACAGTTCCCAAAATAAACAAAACGAATAAGTCGAGACCAATCCGATGTTTAATCGCTAACCAGTTATTATGTGAATAAAGAGTCCTCACGAGATTAAAAACTGAAATACAGCCATAGCGATAATGATTAAGAAAAAAGGACAAAATAAATATCAAAAGTGTTTAAAATGTTTTTTTATTCAAAAAAAAACAAAGCACATTAAGTAACTTAAGTATTACTGTTTCATAAATAAGTATCTGTCGGCGTATCGCGCGCCTACTAAGAGCGCCACTTGTGCACTAAAACCCGTGCAATAAGCTAACTTACAAATATGTCGCCCGACCGGTGGTCAACTGGCAACCTCTCGCATGCGCAGCGAGAGGTTACTATATATAGGGATGTTTATTAAGGCCATTGCTAGGGTTTTCATTGGGTAGGATTTTGAATAAAGTAAAATGCGGGCACAATTAAGGATTTTAAAAGTAACATCCATAAAAGTAAATATTCATTGATATGCCTTTCTTCTCAAATTGTCATCCCTAAAGGGTCATTCCATTATCCATCCTTGAAAGTACCAATTTATTAATGTTTTGATTTTAATTTTAATTTATTAATCAATCGATATAAAAAAGAGTAATTATTACAAAAAAAAAACTGAGGTGTTTCTTAACTTTTATCTTCTTGGTGCTTCCTCAACCTCTATTATTGTGTTCCATTTATTCAGATTGATATTGCTTCTATATTTAGATGTTTGTGGAACATATCTCCAAAATATACATATTTTTTTTCTTTATATTTTTAAACGAATTAATTTTGTCTACAATTCGTAAAATTACCATTAGCGTAAAATGCCTATAACTGGATACTTTTTATGATTCATTCTCCGATATGTCCGCGCCGTTTAGAACCAAAATTAAACTTTTCAGGGTTCCGTCACCGGGCGAAAATCGGAATACTTATAAGAACCCTTTCGTGTTTGTCTGTGTGAGTGTTACAGTTAAATCTGCTGGCCGTAAAAGTTGCAATTTAGTAAAAATACAAAATTAAATGTCCATTAGCTAAATTATCCAGTATATCATGTGACACATAAAATGAACTGCTTTGTTATGAGAAACACATTTTGACCCAATTTTAAAGTACACAGTTTAAAAGATATTTAAGAAAAGACAAAAAAATTGAGCATTTCCTCCTTATCTCTCCGAAACTACGTAACCTATAATTTAAGAAAGTTATGGAATATACTGTGTTATTTAGTTTACGATTTTTACGATAGTTTAGGAAAACTGTTCAAGAATCTTATATCTCTACACGAGAAACACAAAATAGTTGTTCTGAAGGAAAATGTATAAAACGCGTTGATCCATTTCAGCGAGGACTAAATTAATAGGATGATTTATAGCATAGTGTTATATAATTAGCACTTTACTTTTTTTTTTATATTGGTGCCAAATTACTTATTTAAATCGTCTTATATTACATTTTCTTTTTACATATTACACTTTTATCTTAAAACAACCCATTTTCGAAAACAAATATTATTTTTATTATTTAGTTGAATTCGTTTTGTGTTGATTGAACTGTGTCTCTTGTAAGTTAGTTTTGCCCTTATCTCGTAAATATTTCCATTTGAAATATTCATTATATTTTTAACACATGATTGTAAATTAGTGAATACGTTAAATTTTTGTTTGGTTAATATTAATACTAATATTATACGACTTATATTGCAACCACCCACGGCTTTGTCTGTGTTCGGTTTCCCGATGGAAACGGAAAGCTGAAAGCCTTCCAGATCCGAACCCTTATTCTGGTACCGTCTAGGTCTCGATGTGGATCCAAAGTGATTTCAAGAATTTGTTTTTAACGTTCTCTTAAAGTTCATTTTTTTCCTTTTGTGCGGGGCTTAACTGATTTTTTTCACTCTTTTGTTTTGTATCGAGTCTTACCTTTTTTTTTAAACATATACGGCTTCCTATGTCGAGGTTTATGTAAAACAAAGACTATCTTTAAACTCCTTTCTATTAAAATAATAAAATCTCAAGCTATTCAGTTACATGCTACTATTTGAAAATGAAGATTCTAACAAGTCACGTAGAACCAAAATCGTATAGTTCGAAACGATTCTTATAAGAAATGTATTTATCACGTGTTGCGCATATAGTGACAAATAGAAAACATATATATATATATATATACTAAGATATATGTTTTAAAAAGTAATGTATTGACAATGCAATTTTCTGCACCATTGTCTTATTAAATCCACTATATTCACCAAAATTATGTCTAACTTAGAGAGATGATTGTAAAAAAAATATATTGCGCAGAGTTCAAAAGAGAAAAACAAAGTATTGCTAGCTACAAACAACGTCTTGGAAAAATATTCATGTATTGGATGTTTCAATAACTTATATTTGATTTGTACCAATATCGTTAGATGGTGTACGAGTTAGTTCGTGGCACGAATGTCATCGCACTGAATAAAATCGCACTGAAGAAATTGAACTCAGTCAAAAACGCAATGGGTAACAAACTAAAGCCTTGAATTTACATATCTTTTAATGAGATATATTTCGCAATAATATAAAATTCCAATGTGAACCATTCGTGAACCCTTATACATAATTTTCGTCGATCATGCTTTTTAATTTTTAAAACATTTTTTAATCTTATTAAATTCACATCTTAAAATAAATCCCAAAAAATATAAAAATTTCTTAGAAGGTTTTCAGTAAGAATTTCATTACTTTTACCGAATGCTATTCTAATCGAACATTTCTAGATAATTATTATAAAGTTGCCATAAACTTTGTTCAAATTATCAGAATTTTATTGCCATTCCACACGGGAAAACTTATTGGCATCCATTAAAATATAGCGGCAATCCATTAAACTTCGGATTCCAATGTCTTGTGATGTGTGCTACATTAGATATCAAACTTTTTAGTCCGTATACGAAAACCCGATATGATGTTGCGCGTTAAGTTTTAAATCATTCGCTTCTACCTCTCACACTTACGTCAAAAACCGTAATTTTTTTTTGTAGAACAGTTCAGAAGCCGACAAGATGGTAATAAATGTTTTTTGATCGCCTATAAAATTCATAACGTTCCGAATTTTAATTGTAAGATGTTTCGTATCGGCGCAAGTGGCAATTATACAGGTGTTTTAATCAAAACGAATTCTATTAAAACGGATTCAGTCCGTCAGTTTAATGCGTCGATCGAAATATTTTATCGAATTCATAAGTAATTCCACTTATTTTTAAATTCTTAATCTTTTCCATTGATTGAATTTTCCAGTACATTTTTTTTCTCTCGCATTTTATGTATTCATCCAGGTGTCGTATTTTCATATTTCTTCTTGCATAGCTAAGGGCTTAATAAAATATATATTAATTAAAACCTAGCCCAGTAATTAAATGAAAATTCATATAGAATTATTTGTCAAATTTGTAAATGACAAGTTGTTAAAACTGTGATGATAGCGCTGAAAAGCTAGTAAACGGGTTAAGTGTTTCTAGTGACCTAGCACAACCATATTTCCAAAAAAGTTAGTAGGGGTTTTCGTTGGATATACTTTTTTAGTACCTTCTATGCTTAACTGATATTCATTATTCTTTTCTTACACGCCCGTTCTTTTCGGGTACCTAGCATTTGACTCTTCTTGTACATGCAGTGACGACTACTTAACAATTTCTAGGCTACCACCACAGACCCCTCCGTCTCATACATTTGTTGTGTACATTGAGATCTGCTTGCTTTTGTTCCTTTTTACAAATGACCATGTCACCATTTTTTACTTTTAGTTACTACATTTTTTATTATCATACGTTCTTTCACATCGATTTTCTTCTATCTATCTTTTAATGGGATTCCACATGTACAACGCAGAGATCTTATTTCCACTCCATTGATTCTAATTTACCGTTTCTTCTGCCACATTCAGTTACCTCTGCCATATCTAAATATAAGAGCCAAAACACAATTACGTTTACTTATTTGTTATTACCACTGGTACTACAAAAACCGTGTATGTATGATATCTTAAACGGGTATATGGTGAACAAATATGACCACACTGTAATAATAAAAAAGTATGTAATTACTCGGTTTATTTGTAGTAATGTTTTTTTGGTAATAGCACTAATATAAAGCGCGATCGTTATATTTCGAAAATACAATAAATAATCATTTGTACATTTTTTATTAAAATCAGTGGTAAATAATACAATATATAAGGAGTAATAGATTTATCACTTCTTCTAAGATATCTCTCAGTATTCGACATTTGAAGAATATCAATTTTTAAATACAACTTTAACTAAACCGACGCACTTGTATTAGCTATTATGAATACTGAGTGAAAGCGGCATCTAAAAATTGTACTACCTGCATATGCCTATAGGCTCTGTTTGCCGTCTTGAGAAATGTGTCTTTCTTTATGTCCTTATTCAGAAAATAATCTATTATATTTATTAAAACAAAAATAGAAATAAATATTTTGTTAGAAGTGTTGATTTGTAATTGTACACTGACTTATTACACGTACAATAGTTGTAACAACAATAATAAAATTGAAGTCATATTAATATCTGCCTTTTCGTCACTAAGTCGATCAATTGACGGAAAATATTTTTGTGGGTCAGTAGTACGAAGAAAAACATGTATCACATCGGTTTAAATAAAGTTCTTTTTTTGTTGAGATACAAAACCGCGGTAAAACGATAATACCTATAATGGTTTATCGACAGAATGTAAGGTCGGATATGGATATGCTTCGTTAGTAGTATAAAATTGAAGAATTTTCTTTAGATTGTCAGAAAAACCTGATAGGTGTATAGAGGAAAAACATAATACATAATTAAATCAAATCCAAGTGTACTTGTATTATCTGTAACCTTATGCACAAGTATTTCATTTTATGTAAAGTTTATATTAAATTTTGCTTTTGGAATTTTATAATGAATTAAACAAAAATAAGGATGTAGGCGCGAATGTAAGCGAGGTGCTCCACCACGGCAGTGAACTGATAGATATAATATAGAAGTATGAAATAGATTCAGATCAGCTCCAAAGTAAAGATGGGTCACCGTACACTCCTAGATACTTACTGCATTGCTAGAATTGAATCAAACTAGTCAGTCAAGTTTAAGGTATACAGAGGATCTCGAGCAGGCGACAGTTAACTACATCATAGACAATAACCTAAAATACTCTATTTTAAATTACAAGTAATTTGTCATATAATGTTGAAATAGCTGCTGGTATACACATTTATCTAAATAATTGCGTTCGACATTTATTCATTATTATTATAGTGAATGAATCTTTTCTGCATAACCATTGTAATATGCAAAACGTGCTTAAAAATTGAAACTCTATAAACATCAAATGTCGAGAGGGTTCTTAAGAGTGCCTAAAACTGTTTCTTTTTTTAGCATAATTTATTATTTGTTATTCAAAAAATAAGTGTCCACGAATAACACTATCATTCTGAAATTTATGAATTATTACAGTTTTGATTTTTAGCAATGCTGTAATTGCCAAAATACTTAGTCATCAGCGTATGTATCAAACTAAATAGATAAAGGCTTTTTGTTATTACAGGGTTGTACTATTTATTTTTCAAAAACATTATTATCTTTCGGGAAACAGTTTTAATGAAAATCTATATATTATGTACCTCCTAAACATAGCTACGCTTAGGTATCTTTTCAGCATAAAAAATTTAGTGCTATTAAAACGCATATCAGAATATATTACAAGTTAACACTGTCACAGCTGCGACTGCTGTAACCGAACTTAGGTGATCATAATCAAGCTTATACATGAACTGACCTGTTACCTCTTATCAACTATTAGGTTTTAAAACCCTACAACTTTATTGCACACAAACAGCGTCAGGTTAACGATAACCGCTCCGCTTACGAAGCGAGAATGCGATTCTAAACCGATGAATTCAAAAAGACTCTCGGTCTTTTTGAACTCATCTGCAGATCGAAATACTAATTTATCGCTCACTTTCTTCTATTTCCTCTAGTAAAAGAAATTTTTGATAATTGATCAAATTTATCAAACTTGTATGTCAAAAGGTGAGATCATCCACTAGGATATTTGTGGAAATGCAGTTTCCAAAACGCATGAGGCCGAGCGTGGAGACTACGGCATGATACCCTTAAATTAAAGGCAAGCTTTGTGCCCAATCTCGGACATTGCATGAGTTGTGCAAGCACCACGGACTATAAACGCCGATATCGGTCATGACTCTCCGATTCTACGGGGTCTATGAGACGTCATACCGAGTGAAAGGGACAGCCTTCCGCAAACTGATAGAGTGAACTCAGTATATTATACTGAGATGATCCGCGCATGAAATTATTTCAGGAAAGTTAAGGGAATCCAAGAAAATTGATTTGTTTTATCACCTCCTACGCAATGTATCGCTACTCATACTACTACTACAATATACGACTCAATTAACTCTGTACCTAGGCAGATAGTAGAACAGCTGGTTCCGTGCGTTGTTCGTTGAAATAATTTAAAGACCCATTGCTGCTTTTTTTATTTTACCTGTTTTATTTACAAAAATGGAATGCTGCGTACAGAAAATGTGATTTTACATAGAAATAAAGTAGTTTATTTATTTATTTATTAACTGAAAAAAAAAATTCCTGAGAAAATTTCCAGTGGATTTTGATTTAAAATAAAGGTCTGAATGCATCCTATCAGTTTGCAGAGGACTGTCCCTTACACCCGGTATATTTATGGTGCGCTATTTCTTCTCGTCGTTTTTGTAAGTTCAACAAGACGAGGTGAATGGCCATGTACCGTGATGTAATTTTTTTGACGAGATATTTAAAATATAAAATTTTGTGGGCTGTGGTCTTCATAGAAACATTTCACCAACGGTTAGAAGAGAATTTTTTTTTCAGTTGTAAATTAAATTCGGGCTTATTAAATCAACACAAGATATTATTTTCTTCACTTCATTACTGTTTTGTCGAAACTCTGTCGACAACGTGTTGTTTTCGTTTCGACTCGCTGTCGCTATGTAGATTTCACTCGGAGACTACTGTTTGCTCAGAAACTAGCACTCCATACAGCCTCTGTTCTAGCGCCGCTCACGCGAACGCCGATTATTTCTTTGCTAAACTCGTTAGCGAGCAGCTCCTAGGCTTCGCCGGGACGTCATCTCGTAGACAAACGTACGAAGACCGGGTTATTACTCGGTATAGTTAGCTGGGATTTTTCAAAGAAATACAGTAGACGATAACACGTCTATATTGCATTCTAGTTTGTGGTTTTAGCGCAAATGGTGGTAAGAGTTGTTAAAAATACAATTTCAGTTTAAAATTCGCCTGTGTAAGGTATAGGTATTCAGGTATTTACTTATTAGGTAAAAAGTAAGGTGAAAATCGTAGACATACTGACCTTTCTACTTTAAAATTAAACACTATCGTGACATTTGTATAACATAAGATCGTCTTTTTAAATTTATTTTTTAGTCTTGATTAAATAAGGCGACAGATTTTGTTGTCTACGTTTATCGTGGTTATTTTACAAAAAAAAAAAATACAGGAAATTATATAAATAAATGTACACATGTTTTTTCCTAAGAGTATTTTTTCTACATTGCCACGCTATTATTGCTCTATTTGCTTATCATTTTTATCAATGGAAATACTATATCGAGTGTCCTACCTACAGGTTAATAATAGAAAAAACCGATAGAAATAGAAAATAACCTAAATATCATTGATGTGAGAACACACCGTGTCTATATAATATTATATACAGCTAAAGTATCAGTTATTCATTTTAGTCTCAGATATATCCGTAACATAAAAATGAAACTTATGGATATGGAAATAAACATATTTACCACACTCGTTAATAAGTATAAGACGTACAGTGATTAATCTCGTGGTTACACAGACACTCATCAAAAGCCGCATTCATCACGACACAAATATGGTATTGCACAACGTCAGCTCGCCGGCAACTAGCCGAACGCGCTCATGCTATTTATAAACGAGGAAAAACCTGTTGCAACTATAGAAGCATGGGTTTCTGGTGTCTCGGGTCAATCACACCACGCCCTGCCGGCCGCGGGCGGCGACAAAGGGTAATTAGTGTTGTGATTCGCGACGACATAAAAGTGACTTTACGCCGGCCGCGCTAAAGTCAAGGTCTCGTGGCGCTCATTAGACTCTGCATTGTCCCCGGAGCGGTCGCGTTGACCGTTTCTTTTTTGTTCCTTTGTCGTCGTCGTAGTCGAATCGCCTCGATCGGCGTTTCGATTCTCACGATTTTTCAATAATTTTTTTGTTCGCCCGACGCTCATCGGTCACGTTGTTGTCTCAAACGGGCGATAATTCAGAAATTTACGTTTCAAACCATCAATGTCGAATAAGCGAATTTTTTCTGAGACGCGAATCATACTTTGGCTGTTTCGTCTGACGACTATGAAATAGGAAAGACTGTGGTGATATCAGGTATTTAAAAATTTAAAGTTTCAGGACATTGTACGAAAGAAAGTGAGATTTTTAAGATTTCACGTTCGAGAATTTTCATATTGTGAGCTTTAATGTTCATTTAACTATCGGAGTCAAATTTCTAACCGAATACCATCGTAGTAGTCTACTAAACCTAATTATCAAAGCGTATGATTTTTATGGAATTACGTAATAAGTTGCAGACGTTTTTTTTAGGCTAAACTCAAATTAGACTGGCACAGCTGAAAAATAAAGAGGGCACAATAAAAATATAAGGTAATATCAAAGAAAACTTCTGTCCGTCTGTCTCTCTGTCTTTTTGTTTGTATGCACACTTCTCTGACATTACTGAACGGATTTTAATGCGGATTTTATGAGAGAATAGATCTTGATTTGGAACAGCATAGCTTTTATTTCATTTAAACCGGATATTAGGAAAAAAACCTCAAAAGTTACAAGGCAAATAGTAGTTGAATATGTTGAAGGCCTATAGACGACCCAATACGAACGAACAACAACGTGGAAAAAGGAAAAATAGCTACACGTTCTCTTGTACACGACGCCTTCAATTTATTGAAAAACGAGGAGAAAATGGGAACGGCACCAGGATCGAGACCGAGTGTGAAGCCAGAATTAGAATCAAGCTCAAGCGGCTCAAGCTAGAAATAAAAATAAACTGTGTTTACATGTTAGTTGACTGTATAATGTCACGGATTAATTTATGGGGCTCTGTGTGCGCATATTCAATAAGACTCCTGAGGGTATGCACTCGCTCCGTCCTTTGTATATAGCACTTCAAACCATCGGCTCCTAACGTTGCCATCATATTGGTGACGACGGTCGTTAACGACCTCCGATTTGCACCAGGCTAGCGCGGGGGGCTTAAGTTACCAGTCGTTCGGTCTGAAATAAGTCGATTGCTCAAGGGTAGACCACAGCAGTGCCATGATTAAAACCATGGAAATATAAAAGCATAGAAGTGTTCCTACATAAACAAAATGACCAAACGAAATTGGCTTTGTAGTAGGCGTGGCATAGGATATTGGCTTCGCCGCTGTTACAATGTTCATTCTGTGTCCTTATTCTTTCTGTTTCTGTCGTCAACGAGTGTCTTCGTTCTTTCTCTTTCTTTCTCTTCAATTAAGAGTGAACAGTGTCATTCGAAATTAAACCCAAAAAAGATAATAATAAGATCCTTTGTAAGAGATTTATTTGGTTTAAAAATATGTCGTATGTCCTCATTTACATTTGTGTGAGTCATGTGCCACAAATGCACGTAAATTTGTTCGACGCTATAATTCTAAAACACCAATAACAACAAGGTATATTTTACAAGGGATCGTTGTCTTAAAATTAACGTTCTCCATCTATAACCAATGATAAAAAAAGTACACATTATTTGTATAATACATAAAAGGAAGCAAATCCGAGAATATTGAAGACTGTATTTTTTTTAATCGAAAAGAGTGGAAAAAATTGCGTGGGCAGAAAATGAAATAAAGGCGTTTTGACGATGAGTTCGTCTCAACACTGTTAAAGGACAAAAAACGAGACGATCAACCATTTACGAATTGACATGTCTATATGTTGCGCTGAAAATCAATAGAGCTCCGAAAACAATACATCTTTCTTTCGGCCATCGACGTAGACAGACTTGGCCGATTGAAATTTATAGAGATACATCGACATGGCGCTGTAAAAGGATATGCGATCGTTATTAAAATATATTGGGCTGTTAATGCGGAGGTTGGGCAGCCTTACGCGAACACGACGAGCGGGCTAATTGCCAATAACAAATTACGTGTTGATTTGTTCAGCTGCAGCCTTCTCAATTCTTGTATATCCATTTAAAGTGTGCCCGTATTATGTGAACGGTTCATTAAGTATTCATGGCCCGAGAGAAGTGAGGTTTCTTCATTGCGCGTTGGCCGATTCTAAGAATTGATGATTTCCTAGTTTGGTAGTTAGAAGGTGCAAATAAATATCAGGTTCATCTCTCTATCTGTCAGAGGCGGTGGCCGATTGGTTAGTGAATTGCCCTCGAATCGGAGGGTGCTGAATTTGAATCGTGTATGACTCCGGGTAATTGACAGACGACTTTTAGTTGGCGAAGTATCGAATCGAATTACACGCAGGGTGCTTCGAAAAACACGTAACACCACACATCAGTGACAACATCGCTTAGCGGTCTCCAATCCGCATTGGATCAGCGTCGAAGGTTCATTAAGGTTCAACCTCTTCATCCCGAAACATGTATTTGTCTACCGAAGGAGAGTAAAATTCTGCGAGTGCTTTCATTGTCTGAGAAAGTGCAAAATTAAGGGATAATTGCATAATTAGTATAATCAGATAATAAAGTTCAGATCGGAAAAGTAGATTGTGGCAAAATGGTGGCCTTCGTGCTGTGGGAATGCTGGATCGGCGTGCACCGATTTTTGGTTACCTTCACCGTTATGAGGTTATATTTGTGATAATCTATGTAAATCTACTACTTCTGGGAACATCGTTGCGCTAGAATGTTCGAACAAGCTTACATCCTTATTTAAAATATACACAAACATTTTTAAAGTAAAAAAAACAAATAAACAAAATTAGTTGATTTGTTTAATAATTTCAATGAATAAAACATCGTTTAAAGACGAGGTGGAACACAATTAACCGAAATGAAAAATTATCATCATAATCCGTTCAAAAAAAAAATCGATATAAAGCTTCTACTTTTTAATTTCATTTTAATCTTTTTATTATATTTTAATTTTTATATTCATTATAATTGGTTATGCAACGAAAATCTATAGGATAGTTTAAAAATGTGATATTAATGCGGTGATATTAATTTTCCGTTCATTTCAAATATTATGATCATACATGAAAACAAAACGTATTGCAAAAGAGTGCTATGTTATTAGTATTCCCATCGATCGTTAATAAGAACATATAGGTACAATCAAGCCAAACTGCACTGTATAAAAACTCTTTGTAAAACTAAATTTTTTAAGCTGATAAAACTCACCGAGTCAGAATTCTTCAACGATTCTGGTGTAATATAAACAAGAAGTAATTTGTTTTAGCTATGTACAAAATTTTGGAATGTTCCCATTCAAAGATAATAATAATACTGTGCAGTTTTCGAAGCTGTTTTTCTGTAACATTAAAGATCCAAAATGGGATTGTGTTTCAAAATAGAGGTCGCTGTGGAGATCCGGGGCGGGATTAGCCTCATCTGATGATGACAGACAATGAGGCCAATTATAATATTTAATTAGGATTTAGTTCATTTACTAAACTCAAATGAATCACTATTTACATTTGAGTTTAGTAGAGCTTCAAAAATTGGAATTGAATTTGTAGACTATTCGCGTTTGGCCCCTACTATTGTTATAAATACTTGTCTTGTGGCGTCTTAACCAGGCTTTTGCTTATGCATAAACATAAAAGGAAATGCACGGAACCGAGTTCGGTTCCGTGTAGTTCTTTTTGTGTGTTTATCTGATAATCATTTCATATATATTTACATTTAAAATGGATCGGGCATTCGTTTAACCTATAATTATCACTGAATCAAAATTGTAAGAAATACTTCTGAGTCCGTAACCGTGTAGGTTATAAACATAACCTATACTTACTTTTCGTTTCCCCTTGCTTTCTACAAAGTTTTTAGCGAATTTGATATGGTTTCGTAAATAAATGGATGCTATAAATCACAGCTCGATACTCTACCCTCTGAACCACTTGAAAGTTTTATGTATATAACTTTTTAGGATGAGAGGCGGATCGTATATTATAAATCAACATAGAAAACACGAAATGACACTAAATATATCTGACTTTTATATACTGTAAAGAACCTATTAAGAAACTACTTTAAGTTATACATTTTAACAACGCATTAAATTCTTATAGCTACTTCAAATTAGATCGGCGATATCAGTCCAGTTATATGTAAATTTATGCTAAACTTGTATTGTTCTCGTTAAGAAACAAAATGTCGGTTGTGTTACTTTAATTACATCTATTGCATTTTAAAACAATATCACATTCAATTATTAGTTATCCTTTTTTTTTAAGTGCTTCAGTGATTTATTTAAGAAATGAATTAAGTGTTCAAACGTATTAAAAGCATTATCATCTTAAAAATATGTTATAACAGGCGGATGAGTAAATACTTTTGACGAATAGCGCACATTTGTCTTAAACATTAGTTACGGTCAGTTTAATTTTGCAGTGTCATTAAAACCGTTTCAGTATTTTACAGATTTTTCTATAGTAATCGGATTTCTTTTTATTCAATTCATTGTTGTTGTGTATTGTAAATATTAACTAATAACTATGTTAATAAAAGTATTTTTAATATGGCAAACTTATAATACCCAACAGTCGGATGTCAGTATAATAAATCACTTATTAAATCGCGAGGAACAACCTTACCCTGGTTTTATGCAAAGGATGATACCTTTATGATAGAGAGAGGACTTAGGGATTGTGTTATTGAATTACAACCTTTTAGGTACCTACAAAACACATACGCCCTACAGGATTGACAGCGGTGAGATGTACCTTAATACCGAACAAGCCAACAGCTGATGTATTTGATGACATACATTAAGTGGATAATTGACGTTGTAAAAAGAAGATAAAACCGTGGCAATGAATCCTTCAATCAAGAATTTTTGAATAACACTCTACGACGATGATGGAAGAGTTTAGAATAGCTGTTACAGTTATCCATGCTTTCCATATGACAAGATAGAACGTAGATTCAAGATTTTGTACAGTGCGTAGAAGAAAGAGAAAGTATAAAGGTCTCCGAACTCATTCCGTCATGAAAAAACGTTTGACTGCTTAATAATCTCTTATAACATTTATAGAACTTTGCCTAACTTCCAAGATTTATCAAGGCTTACTGAACAAAAGCAAGTGCTGATTTTGGGTTTTGTCGGATAAAGTAAGATAACAGCTATGTTAACGATACATGTATAAGAAAATGGTGTGTAGCTTATACAAAAAAACAGACGCACAAATCTAATATTTCAACAATGTAGGTATAGCTGGAAGTAACCTGTGGCTGTATGTCATAAAGGAACTCTGAAAGCAACTGACCATTATTACAGCTCATGTTAGGCGGGTAGACGAACTCTAGGTTGTTGTGCTAACATAATGATAATTGCATCGTACGTAACTTATGTTAGACATCTAGATAATTTTCAAAGATTAACACAATTTTTAGGGTTCCGTTTCTCTAAACGAAAAAAGAACCCTGATGCGATCATTTCGTTGTCCGTCTGGCCGTTTGTCCGTGTGTCCGTGTGTCTGTCAAGACCCTTTTTATAGACGCGTGGAGTTTAATTAATACTAAATTTAAATTAGAACCAAAGATTTAGGTATGGGTCTCTTGGAGCTAACTTTATAATTCAACGTAATCAAAAAATACGGCCAAAATACAGTCAATTTTTACCTAACATTTTGAAAGCCGCAAGTAAATCAATACCTATAGAATGTTTCCCATTGACCTAAAATCACAAAATATGGCAAGAAGGAAGGTTGCAGGACAGATAACAGAAAAAATATGAAAATCTTTAATTTGTAGTTAAATATTTTTTCGTGAATTCGTAAATTCATAAAAGCTTACTTACTTCAAACATCAAAAAAAAAACAAAGTTTCGGGATTGCTGGAACCAGTATCTCGCCAGTATGGGTATGAAAAATGGAAAAACACCATTGAGACTCTTAATGTATGAAATAGCTATGTAATATTGTTAATTTTGTACGGAACCCACAGAATATTAATCCTATTCGCACTTGTCCGTTTTTATATCGATAAGTTTTTTATTTTAAAATAATAGTATTTCTAATAAGAACGTCTTTTTTACGGTAAGCTTATAGATGTGGTAGAGCTATGCTATGGCCAAATTGGCTACAATACCAAAATAGACCAGCTCGACATGTGACATACGTATACCACGCTCTCACAGAATACTCCCTTGAAGTAGTGAAAGTTCCAGTGATCCATTCCCCTCTACATCAGCCCGCTCTTTTTTCATCAGATTATTTACTTCTTCCCAAAAGGCTGGCAACATATTTGTGACTCCTTTGGAGTTACGAGTATTCGTTGGCTGTAGTGAACATACGAGTCACCAGTGAGTATACAGGTGTATACTCACTGGTGACTCGTATGTTCGTTTATCACTTAGAAATACTGTATAAAAAAAATGACTGAATTTTTGTAAGTAAAACATTTTCGAGAATTCCTACCTGAAAAAGAAATACGATCTATCTATATTCTCATAAATTAATATTCATAGATTCACAGGCAATCCTATAAACTGAAAAAATATTTCTGTAGCTTGTGTTCAGATGATTGGGAATCGTATTTCGTAGACACGGAGAGGGACATCTTTCATCTTTCATCATTCAGTGGACATCTAGCCACTGAGACAATTATTATAAAATTAGTATATAATACATACATTTAATTAAAAAGTCTAAATTATAAAAACTACAAATAATAAATTTTAAAAGTATCAGTAAGTGTCCATCATCATTGGCTGTTCGTAGGAAAGTGTTCATTCATACTTCATGCATTATATACATATATATATATATATATATATATATATATATATATATATATATATATATATATATATATATATATAATCAAGGCAATGGTTTTCGGAAGTTTTGTATGTTTGTCCGTCGGTCAATTAGCTTTAGTTTGATGTATTGCAAAAATCACTGGACGTAACTGAACGAAGATTTGTCACATACGTCCATCTATGTAAGTACTTTGGAGTACTTTTCATTTCATTCTACCGCGTATCTTTTCTGCCTAGGAATTTTTGGGCTACGTCATATGTTGCAAAGTTGAAAATCTTTTTTTTTTAAATAAACGTGTATTCCTATGACCTTGACCTAGTATTGACCTGCGTCGCAAATGGCCGTGCCAGCGATTAAATCATCATTGTTTTGTGATTTTAAATCGAATAGTGATTATTCGGGTCTCAAACCGCACTGAGCAGGAGTGGGAGGGCTTAAGATCCAATTTAAGCTCCTTGAACTGAAATAAAAGATTACGAAGGGGGCGTGCCTCAACAGTGAGGCGATTAAAACTTGACACAACATTAATTTCTTATTAATGCAAAACTTATGATTGGTTTGCAGCTCATAAGTGTCATAACAAATAGATTTAATATTTTTAATCAGCTGTGGTACTGTCATATTAGTGTTATTGACGTCCATAAAAAGACAACGTTGGACAATTGATTGAAAAATTTATAAGTTTACGTAAGTAGTTTTTAAAGGGTAGGGTACTCGAATAAGATATACAAAAAAAAAATAATAAAATAAAAAAAATATTAGTTTGAATATTGGATCAGCATTTATTACCCCCTTTGGTTAACTAAAGACAGCGGTAGCCGACCCTCAGAGCGTCACGTTCGAATATGAAATTACCTGCTACGAAATTAGATTACAAGTTATTGATCTGTGTTTTTAGCTTTAGTTGAATTGCTTAATCCATCTCCGGGGAAGTACTTTAAGCCGTCGGTCCCGGAAGATCATAGGGTTGTTCTTGGACACTCACGCTGAGCCAATGTATAGAAGGTTTAAAGTGGAACTTTCTCGATCTGTAGAACAGAATAGTGATGCCAAAATAGAATACTAAGCACAGCATTGAATTCAAAAGTTGAACATATAAATGAATTTCTTTTTGTGTGAAATATATACTACTTTTAACGTCTCCAGAATTTAAACCCTAATATAGAAAAATTATTTAAATATATGTATGATATTATGGAAGTGCGAATGATTGTAAGTGTTTTGTTCATATAATGACTTGAACGGCTTAATTCTAAATGAGTTGTAATATTGGACAAAAGTGGTTAAGTGCAAGTCGGATTCAAAGGGTTCTCTACCTCCTTAAGAACACTGTTAGTTATGGCGTGTATGCACACGTGCGAATGGGCGCTCACTGCCATTTTGTGTAATTATTACCAAAACATTTGATCAATTCATTGCTTAGCAATTTAAATAACTTTGTCTCTAAATAAAAAGAATACAGTTTTGCTCTGTCCTTGTCGGAGAAGTAAAAATTTTTTTCTGAAAAAAATAATATTTTTTACAACTTTTTAACTTCTAAAATGAGATATATATACAGAATACGATCGAGTAAATCTCCACCGGAGAAAACGCCTTATCCGGCTTACACGCTCGCTCAAAGTATACCATAATCATACACACATTTATTCTCTTCAAAGGGCCCGGCCACTTTGTTATCTCGTTTCTTAGAACCCCAGTAATGGTCTATTAGACCATTCAAACTTAGCAGGTATGTCCCGGCGATGCATGGGCACAGCCGCGTGCAAACAAGGTCGGCAGGCCGGTAGCGACGTCAAATATTGACCCTGTATATACAAATATCAGGCGGACTGTCCGCTGTTTAGAGCGCTCTGTTTGTCTTTCTGTGTGTTACGGCGTGCCGGGCTCCGATATATAATTAGCTGCATGCGTTTCCTGTTAGCGTGAGAGGCCGTCTTTAATATTGCTTTTGGTGACGGCATCGAATTAAAATAATACGCTATTTTCGATTGTGAAATACAAATAGCCGAGCGTGACTACACGAGATAGTACGATTTACGTTCGACGTTGACTCGAATCGAACCTAATGAACCGTGTTTTCTCCTTTTCATCTATTTTGGCATATACAATTTCTTTTCTGTTTTCATCAAATTCATTTTCAATTTTTTCGTCTTTTTGAAGCGTATGCGCAAATATTATGGACTTGAAAAAAACTGCAAAACAATTAACCCCAAAACTGCTCACTGTTTTCGTACTTCAAATCTCAAAAAATTATATCTATGACCTTGAATATAAAAACTGTATGTAAAATAAGAATAATATCTAATATCCTAAATCCGATCTTATTCATTAAATAATTGATTATTTGATTTCGATGATATGTTTCGATTAAATTGGCCATTTTGACAGCGTTTGTAATATCCTGCGAAGTTTTTGAAAAATGAATTAGATTGGATTAAGTATTCTTGTAGTTATAAAAAAATTCAAATATTTTATTTTTGCGGTAATCATATTTATTTTAAAGAAAGAAAGACAAACAAGCATGCGAGCCAGCGGAAAGAAGTGGTCACCGCCGCCCATAGACATCCGCAACTCACAGAAGTTGCGGGTGGTTATTTAACCGATCAAGCTTAAATTTATGTAAAATCTAAAATTAGTTAATCCTTTTTAAATACAGCAAACTTAGTTTTAATTAGTTAATTCGTTTAGCACTCATTGGGCAAATATTTTTTTTTCCAATAACATCTCTTAATTAAGTTAAACAATATAAATAATAATTTAAAAGAAAAAGAATTTACTTCTTTGTAAATCTCATTGATCTAAATATATACCTTGCACGTAAATTATTTAATAACACCTCTAACGGTGTGTAATTTTTATTATCACCACAAGATGTCGTTATTTCACAGTAGGCCATCTAGACCATCATGATAAGGTTAAAATTCCACTAGAGATGGCGCTATTATTACATATCAAACATTTATACGTATTAGAACACTGTTCTGTAATGCGAAAAGATTTATCCGTGCACACCACAGATACAGACAATCTCTTGCCATTGACGTTAAGCCTCAGAAATCAGTTACTCAAATACGAATACAGAAGACCAAGCGTCTAGCTTGTCACTCCATAATAACGTAGTTTTCCGATCAAAGTTACGTGATTTACAGCGGATTTACACAACCTACTGCCACAAAGAGGACACAAAATACTTCAAATACATCTCGTGAATCGTTTCAGTTTCCAAAAAATAGTGGAGCTGGTTTAATGTTGCACAATCCCGGGTAAATCCTGAGTGTGTTTTAGATGTACAATTATTTGTACAAAAATGTCTAACAAATATTAAGGATAAATTATTCAAAAATCTTAATAAATGTCTGTAGTCCAGAAAGTCCTAAAGTTTGTAATGTTTGATATACTTACCGCTTTCGTATGATTTTTTGATAACATTTTCGAGGGGCGAATGAACTTGTAAGCCACTAGAGAGCACATGATCATCGTCGCCTATGGACAGTCGCACCTCCAGACGAGGTAGCAGTGCCTTGCCAGCCTCTTAGGCAGAAATAGGATATCTAAAGGGTGGTAGATTGATGGTGAAAAGTGGGACGTTGGAGGGTGAAGTTGGTCACCGGAACTCTCATTGGACGTAATACAACATCTTAAACTGTTAATTACTTTACGTCTGTATTCTGTGAGAGTATAGTATCTCTCATCTCGAACTAACCCGGTCAAAGACTCAATTCAGAGTAAAGTTATGATGAAATGACTTCACTCTCTATTTTATATATTTTGACAAACTAGAAAACTTCGTATAGTACAATCGACTTTAATATTCTAGCACTTAGATGTATTCTTTGGATGAATAAGATCTAGATGTTATTTACAGTCGGCGAAAAACTACAGAAAAAACGAAGTAAGCTCTAACACTCGGTCAAAATAACAAAGCAGTCCCTGATGCCTGCAAGTGCGCCGGTCTTATTCGTATTTATTTCAATTTTTCAAAAACTAAAGTGAATTAATTTCCCGCTATCTTGCCAAGGGAGTTGACGAAATTTGCATCTTTGAGAAAACTAGACTATTTTATTGGAATAAAGTCTTGCAGACGTTACAATAAAATCTACTTTTGGAATACTTTATGTAGATTTTGGTATCGACAAAATGAAAAATCTTTTCAGTAATTCCTGAAATTAAAGCTTTGTTTTCATTAGGCTTCCTTTGATTATGCTTGTTTGCTCATACGTCTATAGATACGCAACTGTGTTTGATATAAGAAAGAAAACTAAAATTGCAAATACTGCTTGAAGACGACTCAAAAATATTTTATTATGGATTTTGAAGATTCCAAATGACGTGAAAGTTCTGAGAGAACTTAAAAAGAAATGCTTTTAGCAATAATAGTCATGTAAAGTTAGCAGATAAAGGAGGAAGGACTTATATAGGGAAAAAAATATTTATTCCTTCGATTGACCAAAGCACTAAATTGGTTGCTGGTTATTTATATTTGAATAGACTAATAAAGTAACTTTCTAATATGACAATAGACACTGGTGCTATAAATTTTTGGGTCTAATTGCAATCCTATGTTTTATTTATTATATTATATATTAAACAGTACATACAGTTTGATGTATAAATATTATATAAATTTATTTCAGTTAACAGCAGGTGTGACCTAGTGTTCAGCGCATTAACAGGTTTTAGCTACGCGTGAATAGCGTGACAAGTTTTTAAGACGAACCAAATATAATTAGTGCGATAAATACAATTATCTCACAAAATATATCATGATTACGGGTTACAAGATCCAAAATAATTCATACTAATGCGAGCTTTAATACGTGGGTATAAATTTAATACCTATGTATAAAAAAAAATGTTAGTTTCCAAAAAAAGTATTGTAATTATTTAATGTCTAACCCATTCTTTTCTTAAACTCTTTTCACACGTATGTACTTATTTCGATTTTCATACTATCTATTATTGTAGAAATTTGCGCATGAGCATTTGCCCTTCATTCTTAGGAACGAATAAGATTAATGATATGCACAAAAGGAAGAAAAAGAGCCAAATCAAATTCATAGTATTAAACTCGTAACACATTACGCGTGTCGAATTCCACCCCCGCTATAAGAGTCATTGCGCATATGTTTCACGTGATGCGTTTGCGTACAGCGGATTATGACGTTGCCTGGGGGCGACGAAGCCGGGGGCTGCGGCGAGGCGCGGCCTAATAACGTTAATTCTGTTTTATGTAACGGGCGCGCCTGCGTGCAGACGTGTAACGTGGTGTGCGAAGTGAAACGCAAACGATGAGGATGTGTTTTATATTTCGTTTAATAAGATAAAACTTAATAATATGTAGACTTTAAACCGCCTGTGTTTAGAATAATTTGTTTTTTAGATATTTTTTCTGCATTTAATGTCCCTCAAAAACATTACTATTACTAGTATAAAAATACAGGAGTTGCATATACAAAAATCTATCAATTTTAGTTTTACAGACCAAAATGAACATTTATGAAGTTATATTTGTTAAGTTTTCTAACATTTCAAACAAAATACCGTTATTGTCAATATATAAATTAAATTCCTAAAAAATTAATCTACGTCGTACTTTGCACGGACGCATTTTTATTTTACGATTCCACAAGTGAACATTCAATTTGAGATCTTATGGCGTACGGTTTTAACGTATGTCAGTAAAAGACTTTGTCTGTTCTTCTTCTTCTTGTACTTCCGAATCAATGATTAATTTACTAAATTCTTTCAACTTTCAATAGGAATGTGGTAACACTTTAATTTTATTAAAATGATTCATTTCATTTAGCGATGAGAGCTTTAGTGATGAGATGAGTAACAGATCTAACATCTGTTGAAATAATACGAAAGATCGCTTTATAAAATTTAAATCAATTCAGCTGCTTAACTTATTTTAAACAAATATTCTGATAAAAAGCGACGCGGGCTAAGTTGCTCAGTAAATACTTCCGTCCGGTCGGACGTGTAGTGAAATCGTACTTTGAATACTGATTATGATTCCAATGACGATCCCGCCTTCTATTGCGGCCTCAACCTTGACTCTTATTGACGTCATTCAAAACTAAATCGATATTCATTAATTGCAAAAATCAGTCAGTATCTGCCGCGACTATTTGCTTCAAAAACTCAAGCATTTCGTTTGTTCACATGCTACCGCGCTACCGCGAATATAACCTAATTTTCAAGTTTTTAAGCCTAGCAAACGCAAGTAAACAAAGCAGAACTTTAAAATAAGGAAATATAAAAGCCTCTAATGAGATCTCGAGTATGAGAACAATAAACAGGTGGACGACGCTTCCCCACGATAATGCTTATGTTCGTGTATAAATGTTCTTTCACGTTACATTTGATAGGCTTTATGCCTGCACCTTCATCTGTGATCTCATTTTAAGGCTGACTTATTTCGAAATCAGACACTAACCTCTGTTTTCTGAGTACATTTTTTTTTAATTTCTCCAATACCGTAACACTAAAAGCAAATATTTTATTAAAAAAAATTAACTGCTCTGTGTATTGAATTTAACATATCGCGGAAACTTCTCGAGATATTAGTCGTCCCATCTAATCACTCTCAATGAGAATGTGTCTTAAGGCTACTTGATATTTCACAACGCCAAATAAAACCTTACCATAGAAACGTATGCCGTCATATTTTTCGCCCCCCAAATCGGACACATTTGATTGAATATCCGTATTAATAACTTCCAGAGCCATGGACGCGATAATTGTTGCTACGTTGTTAAATTCATGCAGCCTGTTATACACAGGGATTTGGACACCTGAATGGGGTGTTGCGCAACCGTTCGTGAACTATGATATTGTGAAATTTAAATGATATCGTCACTATGTAAAAGGGTGGTAAGGGCTTTTGTTCCATGTGTACAACTTACTTCGTGTTTATGGCATTGTGCTTAGTTATCATAGAGCCGTGGGTGAAATAAATAGTTATGTTGAAATATCAAAAAATACGGCGATTTCAAAGATTTTATTCAATAACCGATTGCAATTTGTACTTTCAAAGAAAAAAAATCTTAACGGGTTCATGCTCAAAGTGTCTAACTAAAACGTATACTTCTCTTTTGTGTTAAAATTGTCATATTATTAAAGACAATTGATGTCCTAACTTACATGTGATGACATACTGTAACCAAAATACTGTATTTCGTATTTGCAAAATCTGCAGTTCTTTACTTATACAATACAATCTTAAATAACACAAAAGCATCTGCACGAAATTTATAATTTTTTGAAGAAATTAATTTTAATTAAGGAGACGAATGTGAGTATGAAAGGTAAGAATGTGGTGGGAGTGAAAGGAAAAAAAACCACGTGGTTGGACTTAGTGTCAATAATTCGCAATTCGCCACCAAGGTGCTAAGGTCCTGAATGCTTGGACAAAATTGTCAAGTTGCGTCAGCATAATGGGAAAGAATCAACGATCCTAGCGCATATAATTGTTACGCTATACCTAATATTCCTCTGCATTTTTGGCAAACGGTGTCGAAAAATAACACTGAAAAATTGGGAATGAAATTTCGAATAAGGCTTTAAGTACTTGAGATGAGTAGCGAAATTACGGGATAGGTTTGATGTGAAGAATGCAGGAATTGATTTTATCTCCAAGCAGAAAAATTCACAAGCAATAGTAATATCTAAATAATGAATTATTTTAGGGTTATGGAAGCCGGAAAGTTATTTTATTGTGTGAAGTGTTAATTCGCGGAAATCTATAATTAAATGCTTGCCTGTAACATGCATTAACATGCAGCACACAACCCACTGTTGACCCTCGAATGGGTTCTTCCACTATAAATTCCTATCTAAAGAATTGATTCTTGATTCGAGAGGATTGACAGATATCACATTAGGTGTTCGATTAACACTTGATTAGGTAGCAAGTGTTAATTTTTTATTTATCTTAGTCTGCTAATAGTTATATTGTTATTTCTAAGTACGTTTCATGCCAACTAGGCATTTTCTCAGGAAAATGCAGACAGCCACATCCACCAGGGCGTGAAAGAGTGTTAAAACCAAGCTACAGATGCGCTCCTAAGCTCCTCATACGGCATACAGTCATGCGCTGAGCAAAACGCCAAAGGCTGACACAAACCCTTCAACCAGCATCCGCAGAGCATCACCAATAGACATGGCTGTAAATTGTAATAAACTAACCATCACCAACCATTACCCAAATAGTTACAGGCAAGGGTCCAACAATGGCGATTGATAAATATTAATCATTCGGCATATTATAATTATCTTCATGTTTTACAATTTCGAAGTATTCCAAAACATTTAAACGGAGCCCCTTCTCACATACATGTAAAACATCAAACTTGTTATCGTTATTGAATTTATGACCGGTTTCTATTTAGCAATATGAGATTTCTCTGTTTTATTATTTTTAAAAGCCAAAATATATTCTTTGCATCTAGTTTCAAAACAACTTATAGTTTGTCCCGTATATATATATATATTGATTTACAATGACACAATTTGTAAATTCCGGATTTTTGGAACGAAGTTCCTTACGGCGGGCTTGGAGGAGATAGGGATTTTGCTGCGCGACCGAACTGAAAAAAAATGTGATAGTAAAACCGTAAGAAAAAGTCCGTGGAATAAAACCGTTAAATGAGACGTGCGCAGGCGCGATAGTCGTATACACAAGCGAGTAGTGTATAATACCTTTCTCTTTCTCCCTCTTTCTTTTCGTTCTCTCATCCCTTCTCTCTCTATTACCACTCCACCCCGCCAATGCATAGTATATACTCATGAATTCATGGACAAGCACGTGGCTAATATTCACATTATAGATACATTTTACACGTGAGTAGTCACGTTTATTTTCATATAATTTCAAATCGTCAAAACAATAATAAATATAGTAACAATGGCAAGTGAACTAACAAGTGACTTGAATGCAATTGATAGTGATAATAGTCGGAAATTATTCTATTTCTATGTAATTTTGTGTTATCAAACAAAAATAAAGAGACATATTTTGTTATTTTAGTTGATAATGTGAATTACGATTTTTTTATTTCACGTAATTTATTTTATTTCCTAAAATACTGAATTTTCTAAATACTTTCCTGTACTTAAATAAAAACTAATCAGCAAAATTTAAGAGAAAAATCAAGAAAACCTACATAAAATTGAGCACGATTTTTTTTGCAAATTGTGTCGATTCTACATTAGCCGAAGGAACTTCGTTCCTACCTGGTGTCCCACGACACCATTCGTTTATTACTATGCAATTTATCTTTATTCTTACATAAACTTTTTAAATTGTTATTTGTCTTAAAGGCCGTATAAATATTGTTTTTTTTAATAATGTTGAAATTTTTTCCGAAATCGTCCCATAATACATCAAACTAGCTACACATTTCTTTTAGTCTTTTGATTGTGTTGTATAAATACTGTTCTTCATAATATTTTTGCTTTTTAAGGTGTATAATATTAATTTCGAAACAATTCTAATTCTAATTACCTAACCAAAATACGATGACATCTTCTACATGTCTAAAATGATACAGGATATTATAATTTTTTGTTTTGTTTATTTTCAAATTCATCCATAAAAATTTCGACTTTTAATGGACTTAAAAGTAAACCCATAGCTAGACGCATGCAGGGTGTATGCGCCAATTGATATTAGAATCACATGGTGAATTATAGCACACATCAGTTTATAATAGAATAAACTTATGCCCTATGCAAAAAATGTATACAGGGCTAAGAATAACATAGCATGAATATGACGGATTAATATTAATACACTTTATTTCGCTTTAATTGCTCTTATACTATGTTTGTTCCGGATTTGATTAATTTAAATATAGAAATAAAAAAAAACTACAACATATATGCATTGTTTTTATGTGAGTTTATACTTGATTTTTTTCTTTCTTCCTTGCAGTGCCGCTGGCGCGATGTGCGACCGCGGAGGCTTCGGCACCGGTATGGGTCATTTTAGCATGGGACCAATGTCCGCCATGGGGGCCATCGGCACCATGAGCCCCATGTCTGCCATGGCGCAAAGCCAACAGAAGAAGTCCCAGGAAGAACACATAAAGAGGCCAATGAACGCTTTCATGGTGTGGTCCAGGCTGCAGCGGAGGAAGATAGCACAGGACAATCCAAAAATGCATAACTCTGAAATATCTAAACGATTAGGTAAACAACAGTTTATATTTTAACGGCAGCTATTATGGTTTTGAATCAAAACTTTGCTTGTTATCATTCAATTTAAATTATAACAAATGCATACATGACATCTAGAAATTTTGTTGTATATTTACGAGTTTCGATAGCCAGTGAAATGTCATCATAATAAGATTTTGAACAAACTTAAGATAAGATTTCATGTATCAGTTAATTTATAAAATACTTACTACGTGACGTAAAAGAAAAAAATATTATTAATATGTAACATTTTCCTATTATTTATATTAGTTGTTATTATTCTATTTATTTAGATTCTGTTGCCATTTTTAACGCTTTTTAACCGACGCATTTAATTGTGTTTCAATTCGTAGCATGCAAATCTCTGTAGGCATCTATGTAGGCATCATTATCACATCATTATTACGTCAGGCAAAACAGATACGAAGTAATCACCACGGCGGCGCCCGCCGCTACAGCTCCGCCGCCGGCGCGTTCGCCGGAAACCCATTACACTTCCGAGATTGTGTGTGACGTACCTTTAATTGTATCAACCGAGCAAACAATGCGCCCCGCGCGTCGGCATACAGACCGAGAATGTGATCAGAGGAAATTTATTACTGGACGATGGAGTTTGTGGAAATAAATAGTGTTTTATTTTTAACAGTTCAACGTATTTTGAGGAATTTACGAGCTCGATGAATTAGTTATTCCGATACGGTTGTTGGAAATGTTGCTATCAACGTCACTAACTATAACTTATGCGTATATTGGCAAATTCATTAATTCGTGATTTTCTTACTAAAATGTTTAATAGTATCTTTTGCTCCCGACTCCACTTATTATAGATTTCTTTGATTTTTTATTTCGAGCGATCTCATTCGATCGTTTCAGTCGTGATCCCACGCTCTGGATTCCGATCTCGGTGAGAAAATATTGATTTATCGATTATACGTCCTTTGGTATAATGTACCTACTGAAAAAGAGATTCTAAAGACTGAAAGAAGTCATTACAGGTCCCCGTGGACTGAGTCGTTGAGTTGAACTTAGTGTTATTATTGCTTAATACGTATGACATATTTTTTGCACACGTACAGAAAACACGCACACCTAAATATGAAATTTATTGTGCATTGCTGAACGAGGCGCTCGTGCTACGCCTCAAACTTTTTTTTCATGCATCAAATACATCAAAATTATTAGACATTACTTAGATTGCCAAATAAGCAAATGTATATTAAGGCCTAGCCAAATAGTGTATGTTCATATTAAATATGTTAATCGGTCCAGTGTTTTTCGACTTATAAGAGAGGCATATAAGTAATAAAAGAATGTAGTGTCAGTGTGAAAAATAATTTATTTGTTGAAACATTGAGAGACATGTTAGAAGACGTAATTTTGAGAAGAAATCGGTTTTTTCAATTATGTCTATATTTATTTGGCGATAAGTTTATACAAAAATATGGGTACTATACACAAATGACGTTTTATGACATATTTTTGTTACAATGTATAAGTGGCAGCTGTGCCGTTAACACGCAAGTCGTAAGACTAGACTCGAACAGTTCATTTATTTTTTTACACAATAACAGGACTTGAAAAAAGTAAACATTGCCGATCAATTTCTCAAGTGTAAGGTTCTTTACCATTTCTAAGTCTTTAGGATAGCATCATGAATTTGAGTGGTCAACGGGCAATCTTTATACTACCAATCTGTTTATGCTTCCAGCATTCTTAAGAAAATCAAATTTGAATCAGTGATGAACCCAAATAGAAACTCTAAGAGGTCATTAAATAAACTAGATGTTTCTTAGTGAAAATAAGACTACCGATCTATTACCCTACCCTACCCTATTAATAAACCGATCTATTACGTCTAGTCGTATAGTGTAAAATACAATAAAAATGTTTTCGAACTTTCATACCATTTTCATACATATCTTTAGTTCTGAAGAATTTGTATTCAAAGTTTGTTTAAGTTTATACTTTAGCTTGATACCTATACACATCGAAAAAATATATAATAATACATATATTACATGTTTGTTGTAATATATTAGTGTATTGTATTATATATATTTTTTATTTATTTGTAAACATTTCAGGAGATCTTCATTAAAAGATTTCCAGCGAAGAATCCTTATTGTTAATTTTCCATTTTAGCTTTAAGGTTCACCATAAAGTTCTAGACAGTACTTTTTATGGGAAAACGGTGTTTTAAATTAAGAAAACACAAAAGTCTGAATTTAAACTTTCATAAAAATAACTCTGCACAAATTTAATAAACGAATTATCTTCATATTTTTCAAAGATATCATAAACTCGATTTCGGCAAAGCTATCAATACTTTAGTTATGATTTCATGAAGAAAAAGATAGACGACAACGTCCGGAAATCAATAGCGTTTATTTTGGCAGTGAACAAACCTTTTTGTTCTGTCGATAACCGAGCAGATGGGCTGACAGTTTTTGTGAGGGCTTTAATTTGCAGGTAGGACTCCCTTATTCTTGACAATGCAGGCGTGCTCGTGGTGTATTGAGCTGTCGAACGCTTTGAAAACAAACATTGATTATTATCAACTAACGCGTGTATAAATAAATATATGGTTATTGACCGCATATGAAAATTGACTTACTACCGTAAAGCACACAAATTATCGCTGTAGTCGGAAATACATTTAGTACGTATGAGAGCTTTATAGAGGATATTTTTTATTTAATATCTTTATAATATTGTTGGCGAAAAGTACGATCTGTTTTACTATTAGTATTGCAATAAAAAAAGGTTATTGGAATGAAGTTTCTTATCGCACGACACGCCGTGAGGAGCTAAGCCTATGGTACAGGATATTTGAAGTATAGCATAACTATTTTCGCCCAAGAATATATTAGTTGTTATTATTCTAATAACGAATACTGTACGATTTAACTCCGCTGTTTAGCATTACGGGGTGTCCGAGTTCGAATTTGTCCTAGCACTTGTTTTGTTTTTATTTATTTAATTACTTTTAAACGTTATATTGACTTAATTATTATTTTTAATATAATTAGTAACACTTTTATAGCAATTATGGTATAATAATTTTAATAGATAACTTCGAAAAAACAGAATAATTTTGAAGAACTATAAAAATATTATTTTTTGGAAAATTTTATTTTCAAACGTAAATAAAGAAATATCCATGCAAAAAAAACACTCTCTTAACTATTTCAAAATTTTCGTAATGAAACTATTTCTAAGAATTTAAATATCCTTTATATTCTCTCACTTAATTTTTCTAAGAAGAAATAATGTTTTAATATTTTATGTTTTTATGCTTGAAAATTATTCTACCTTTTGTTTATTATTAAAATAGTAAGAGATAAAATGAATTACAATTTAACAAATTTTGGGAAAATGCCATGTGTTATTTAAATATTCAACTATAGAGAAACAATATTATTTTTGTAACAGTGCCTTCTATGTACAAATTATATTAAAATAATCATATTTTTAATATTTTTCATAATATTAAAATAATCATAAATCCTTATAATTTAATGGAATTAAAAGTACATATAAACAAATAATTTTAGAATTTTATAAAAAGAATATTTTAGAGTTCGCTTGTAATTTTCATTTTTACCTATTTAAGCCTGTTTTTTTTCTATGATTTATTTTATAGCAGACACTTATCAAAAAGCGAAAGAAACTTCGTTCCGACCGGGTGTCCCCGAGACACCACCTTTCATTGCTTTAACATTCATCTTAACAAGGAACTACTTCCAAAGTCACTAAATGTGTATTCCTATACTGTTGAATGAATGTGCATACGATACATGCATAAATGAAGTTATTTCAATTTCATTACTCGCCCCCGCGATGGCTTATAACATTCTTACAAGTTTGAGGGAAATTAATGCTATGAAAATTCCACAATTGATCAAATTTTTACCAGTGTAGTGACAAAGACCGGGATAGAGACGGCTTAATGTGCTCTCCGAGACACGAAGTCCGTTGTGTTTTTTGGGACAAAGTTCCTTAACGCGGTTTGTGGTAAGAGTTGACTAGTGGAAATCGTAACATAACGAAAAAGCGTTATGCCCCGTCCATGAGACTTTCTCTCTCTCTCTCTCTCGAACTTTATTATTTAATATATCGTTTATATATATTTCATATTTCACCACTTTAAGGCTATGGTTTTTCCGCGTATCTTATCTATTCCGCGCGCTGTACCTAAATTTCTTTATTGCCACGTATATTCCAAACAGTTCGACGGATTTCGACAATTCAGGCATCGTTAGGTTCGTCTTAAAAATCCAAATTTCTTTGAACAGATATTTAAAAATAAACAAAATGGCGGTTTTTTTTGGTGCCAAATTGTAAATAGTTCGAAATTTTTTTTGATCAAACCTATCAGTTTAAGTAGGGTATCAAAATAAATGAAATTAAAAGTAGATTACAAAAATGTACACATCTATTTAAATTTAATTAGGAACAATTGGAATTCAATCATTGGAATAAATTTGTAAGCAATGCATTCAAATGGTCGTATTTTGACTGTAAATCGGCCAAGTGTGTGTTGAATATCGTATTACGCACTTTTTTTTACCTAGTATAGTCAATTGAACTGCTTACGTTAATTATAATTTCATTCGTGTTTTGTTTGACACGCTATCAATAGTACTTATCAATCATCTCTACATTTTGCCCATAGTCATAAGAGTACACGCTTTCGTTCATAGGAATGTGCCTAACTGAACATTATAAAGTCTAAAATAAAATAATAAAAAAAAAACCCGACTGCAAAAAATCAACAGATAAGCAACGCACTAAAAACCGAAACCATATTGAGGAAAAAACTACTAAAATCTAATAAACTCTACTTGGATTTAACAGACTACATTATGAGCCGAAAGCCTAAGTTAAATAATTTATATTATGTTTGATAGCAGGCGGGACCCATTAATTTTGTTACGATTTATAATTTGCAAGTGCGTGCGTTGCTTACCTGTTGATTTTTTGCAGTCGGGTTTTTTATTTTTTTATTATTTTATTTTATTTATCCCTTACTTTGCATTATTTATGTTGAAAAAAAAACTACATGCTAACGAGGGAGTCCTCCGACGGCATATTTAATGTTCTTTTTTAATTTTACTTAACTTCAGAACATTGATCAGAATTCGAACCCGGTGCATTTAGGTCGAAGGTGACATTTGCCCACACGGCCACCGCCGCTTTACCAATCTTGTGTGTTTATGGCATTTATTATTGTGCAAAACCTTGTAATTATGAACATATTGCAACTTTTATGACAGTTCTTGACAAAAAAGGGAATCTTATTGATCCAATATATTTATCATTGAAATCGTCTTCAAGTGCAACAGCAAGCGCAAGTCATATTAGAAATTTGTGATATATAACCAATCAAGTTAGCTATAACGACGTCGTTATTTCATCAGGCAAGTGTCCCCTACAACAGAAGGCCTCGCTTCGCAGAACGGCCGAAAAACAAAGAACGAAATGCATATATAAGTGCATTCTTCCATTTATATATACCCTCTCTGTCGCCCCCCAAATAGATGCCATTTTCTATCTCGCTCTTGCTCGCCTTCCGCTGAAAAATTCTGATTCGAGCAGTTTTTCCTTTGAAAAAAGGCCACTGCGTCTGCGTCGCGTTGCTTACTTTTGGGCCTGCGTTAATTCGGACGGCCGCCGCCCAGGCCGGATTAAAGCGTGCGTTTTTTTAGAGTCGCCGGGCGTGCGGCTTTACTTGGGGCCGGGGCGTTTATTATGAAGAACTGTGTTCACAATATTCCCTTTTTTATTCATTTACGCATGTTCTGGTGGTTTTCGGAACCTAAGTATTATAATTTCCTAGTTGGTTTGATTTATTTTTCTAGGAAGAGTTAGGATTTTGTTGAAGTTATCAGAAATTTTCATTGATAATATTGTAATTTAAATTAAGAGTCTGATCGGATCGTTCAAATTGTATAACATTTGGCAAATAAGAAACGATGACGTATTACTTTGGTAGATTTTAAGTCACCTTTATACGCTCGTAATAGTTATCTAGTTCAATTCAATGATTTTTATTATATATTATATTGTACTGTAAAATATATAGTTTAAATAAGATGTCCAAAAAAATCTGTGAAATTTGTTTTTACTTGTCCGTTATTAATTCTTATTAGACTTACATCTAACTAAATAATAGTTAATCTATTTTTCATTTATTCAAACATGTAAGTAAGCGTTAATGATAGATTATAGAACATGTACAATATTTATAATATTTTATGTATGAAAGTGTTATGGAAAAGTTTGACTCTCTAATTTATTTTTATTTACATTGTATAAATGTTTTGTATCGATTAACGAGAATTCAGTATTTTTTTTTATTGTCGCAATCGTATAATTTAACTGACTGCAACATAAACACAAAGTTTCTACTTTTTTGTTACAAACTATTACAATTGTAATCATCAAAATTATTTTACCAGCATAAAATAAAGTCAATAATATTCATATGACTATGGTGGTATAGTAATTATGAACGTCGCCATCGAACCAAACGGTACGGTTTTAAATTCTGACCACAAGTTAACCGACTGATAAGTTTTTAATTCAGGTCAAATCGAACCTTTTCATAAGGAACCGCCGTTTTTGAAAAAACTTTAAGTTGTCAGTGTCGGAAATTGTCACCAAAAGGTCTGTAACATCCCCCACCCGCGGTGGGCCAGCGTGGAGGGCTTAACGTGTGACTTCCTTAACCTCCAACATAAATATAGTGGTGGTAGGGCATCCCTCAGGAGTCGGGTGATAAAACTCGACTTAACAACATAAACAACATCAATAACGGCATGTTCGTAGCGACCGCTTTAATTTTTTCCAATAAGCAATGACTAAGCTTCCGTGAGCTAGGTGTGCCTTCCTAAGAGCCACGAAATTTCACCGCGTCTCCTGTGCAGACGTCGACCATCCGCCGTAACGTTAGTTTCGGACCCCTGCGATACATAACGCGGCGCCATATGTCGGGGGCTCGATTTTCATCGCTTTTTACCCTGTGTACGTCCCGGCCGCCGGGACGTTTTTCTACGGTGCTTTTTTGACGTGACAACGTCTTAAATTAGGTTGCGGCTGGGAGTCACTTATGAAAAATGTAACGCTCGGTAACGTAACGATGAGTCACCGAACGAGAGAGAGGCCCGCCGAATGCCTTGCGTCTCTCTCCCACTCAACTATGATCGGTCTGCCGCGCGCGCAGCACTAGAGAATTAGTGCATAGCTTGCAAATGTATTGCAAGTTATTGTATGTATATTTGTATATAAATACGTATGTATGTGTAAAGGTAAAAATAAAATTTTGTTAATATGAAATTCAGTGCGAGATTCTTTGTATAAATTAATGTTTTAAATATAATTCTTTGTATAAATAAATGTTTTAAATTGTTACTATTATTTCATCCTTCTTCCTACTATACGAATGAATATTCACATTAAAATGATTTTACCATTCAAAGTCGTTGTCACGTAAAACTTTCGCCCGTATACCGACTTTACAGGCAACCAAATTTTTTTTTGTTTGTTTCGACTCGGGGAGCTTTTTGTGAGTAGGAGCGGTGTAATTAAAGCGGCGTCATTCCGCTTTTCGGTAGCCCCCGATTGGCCGGCCCGAAGGCAACATTCTTGAAACGATACACCGCGACCAATCACCAAATGGGAAGGCCGCATTGACGCTTAAAGGAACAGCTTTTTTTATATCAAAACATGAATCGCTTTTTGTAAGGAAGAAAGGCTGTGAATACGCGTTAAGATTCAAATAAGTAGGCTTTGTCGAGTGAATTCCATTACGGCGTATAGTGGAACGCCTTTTTTTTACTCGGAATGAGGTGTCAAAATGATTCAGTACATTGTCGGTTGCCAGTCGTTATTAGAGCGGTTTGTTCGCAGCGATTTAGTGAGCTTTTTGTGCCTGATAAATTGGAGCTTTCGCGAGTTCCATACATTAATTTCATGGCCGAGGCTCGAACGGTCGTGTGGCTGTTTTGTATCGATATTTGCCAATAACTTTCGACAAAAGCGAATTTGGCTGTATTAGCTAATTTCTTTGGCGTCTATTAAAGTGATTTGTTGACTTTTTTTCTAATTTATTTTATACTAACCTTATAACTAAGAATATCATGTACTAACTTACTCATTATTAAAAAAAGACTTTTTATATTTGACAAAAAGGTTTGTTTGAACTGACACACAATAAAAGATTTTTAAGCTTTCGTCTTCTTGGAGTAATCGGACAAGTTCTCAAATCCCATATTATTAGACTATACTAGATTTAGACTCGCATACTTATAATACTATTTGAATATGGATATTTACTTAGTTAATTAATTATTTACAAAATTAATAATTTGAAAGGTCTCTGTAGATATGTTAACAAAACTCAAAAAACATATGTAATTGAATCTTATTGGAATTCAGATTTGATAAAAAAAAAATAATAAAAAGGCATTATTACATTTTAGTCAAATTTTGTCTAAATCTTTCTACTTATTCAACAGTTCTATAAATATAGGAAGAAAGTGGTCCATCTTACAACTTATAGGTGGTACTGAGCGACGTTGCGGGAACAAAAATTTTATGAACAAAAAACAAACTCAGCAAATTATTTATTTTTCCAGCACAAATGTAAATTTACGAATATAGTCCTGCGACATTCTTGTTACGCAAGTAAACACTACAATTTTTACAAGTTTATTCGTAAGAAATGGTTGAATCACAGTCACAATTTCATTTATATACTTCCCAGAAGATACATACAGGTAGACAAATAGTAAAAGTATTCACAGTTTTATGCTTAGCACTCAATAGTTCGGTGGAGAAGGAGTAGTGAAGAGCGTTGTTTTCAAACCAGAAGGTTCTAGGTTTGATCTTTAGCACGGGCTAATTCACCAATGACTTTTTAACTTAATCCAGATAAATCGCTCCCTCTGTCCTCAAGGCACCGATACAATTTATGGTAGTCAAAAACTTATTGACACGAAAAAATACAACCAAAATCAGTACGAATTTTCGTAGTTACGGTGTTTTACAACAATCAAATAAGTATCTGAAACTTTGCGATCCACGTTAAAGATACGTTTGCTATACCTCTTCTGGATTTATTAAATATTACGAAAATTGGACTAATAAATACCACAAAATTGATAGAAATACTTATCATAAACTGTCTGTTGAATTTAGAGTGTTTTACACATTAAGTTTAGTATATAAAAGTGATTGCCTACTGACACGGACAGAAGTGATCCTCTAAGTGATCTATTTTTGTAATTTGAATATGGGACGCTGAAAGTGTTCTAAACAACAACGAAGAAACATATTTCAGCCAAAAAAATACTGATCTGCAGTCAAACTCAAATGTAAGGTTATCCGTTGTTTAAACTCTTGTAGTAGTGCTAAACCGAGGCAATAGTTTAAATCAATTTCTTCTAATTCATTTTCGTGTTGAGTCAATCACTATGAACAACTAATTCATACCTAGTGCTTTACTTAAATAATATAATTAGTATTTTTTTTGTGTGACCTTTCAATGGCTTTACAGCTTCAACTTTTTATTACTTTCTTGTCCCGTTTAATCCCTTAAATAATGAACAACTTTATTTCTTCTTTATGATTCTTATTCCAGCTGGATGCTTCTCTTTTCCTTAACTGATAACGAATTCCCTTTTCTTGTAAAGGATTGTTGCATTCGGCTCAAGATATTTAATTTTTTAAGGATATATATGTGTATTTACAATTGAAATAAGCACTCTCCTGTAGTAAATTGTAGTATTTGTTTATTATGTACAAAATATTTTAGGATATTCATATAGTTATTTGCGAATTATAAGTGTACACGATTTTCTTGAATATTATTCTATAAATAAGAGCAATAAAATTCAATGTCTTGTGTATAAGATTTGGCGAAAAATTATAAAACATATATTCATTGTTACTCTATATATATAATTTACAACCTCTAAATTTAAAAAAAAATTATTATTTATATGTCTTGTAAATTCATCTCTAAGCATCTTATTTTGTAGTAATTAAAGTATAATAAATAAGTTTAGGCATACAATGCGCGGAGCACACGCGGGGCGTTATCGGCGCGCACCAGCCGCCGCGCGCCCGCGGGCGGGACAATGCGTGTCGCTCTTTATCAGTGTTGTTTTAGAAATACTTAATGTACGAGTACTTGTTATTATTTTGGCCTTAAATGTATTTTATGTATGACTCTTTTTCTCGTGCATAAAATAGCTAATCCTATCGATTTTTAAAGATGACATAGTTTCAATGGGTTGAGAGTATTAAATAATTTTATGTTCTCCTTTGTTTAAGCGTCTAATATTTTTTTTTAAATTGAAGTATTACAATTTATAAAATACAACACTTTTTTTATAAATAATTTTAAATTATTAAACCAAGAACTATATATTAAACCATTATTCTATACTTTGAACGATTTCGGAAGACAGCCTCGGTAATTTTGGACTCGAAAATGTAAGCAATATATATATATATATATATATATATATATATATATATATATATATATGTATGTATTATCTCCTCCGAAATCATTCAAGGTATAAAATAATGATTTAATTGTTATTTTTCAAATATTTCGTCAAAGCAGATATTTTCTAAGCAAGGAATCCGTTTTGATCGGAATACGCAAACTCTGTTGCAATTTTTAAAGCTCATGAAGTATTTATATTAGAAAAGTCGATCGATAAAGAAATTTAAGTTATTTAAAAATATATATTTTGTATCTTTTTGCAAACTTCATTTTTTTGATGAATTTCATCGATTTCAATGACACTTGCAACGCTCTTTAAGACATGGATATAGATTTTATTACTAAAAGTGATTTTCGCAAAATTTATTAATTTTCTTAAAATTTTTTTATTCGTAGTATTTTTGAAACAAATAAAGCAACTTTTATCCCGTTACACCATTCCACGCAGTTTTATTAGATATAGAATTGATTAGATTTTGAATCGATCCATTCAAAAGTAGAAATTATTTGAAAATAAAAGAAACAGCCTTTCAAGAGCTTTTTTTTTCAGATTTCCCAAAGCTTCTATAACCATTTGACGTCAATTTTAGGAATCATAAATTAAGTCACGTTATTTCAAATGCCGCAAGCTTCATTAATATCATTGCATACGTTTAAAAGTTATTTAAGATGTATACGCGTATGTACACGCTCATACACACATACATGAGTACGCAAGCAAAGAACGCGCAAGCACACACGCACATCTACGCGCATGCACACGCGTATGCATACCCACATGTACGCCCGCACGCACATACACACGAACATAAGCAAGTACACGCATTCGTACGCGACATGCACTCGCGCACGCGAAGCAAAAGCACACGCACTTGCACGCACGCAGCCGCACGCACACACACAAACACAGGTACGGACGTTTCTCTGAAAATGGTAGGAACAGGACTTTAAAAAGTTGACGTTTGATGTAATCTCAGTTTTAGGAAATTTGATTAAAAACAGTAACTTTTTAATTGTAGAAAACTTTTCTATTTTCTTTGCGGAAAGTAAAAAAAATACACATTTTAATAAGTTTTCGTATTCTGAAAAATTGAAATACACACCAATTTATCATAGAAACTAACTACTTATAATTGGATCCATTTTAAAAACAATTGAATTGTTATTACATAACAATTTTTTTTGTCAATGTATTGTGTAAAAGAAATCTAACGTCATAAAAAGAAATCGAAATAATCACCACCAAATAGCGAATTAAAGAGAGAATTAAAATCTACCTCCTTTCCCCTCTTTATCAACACCATTATTAACATGTAAATATTAATTCTTTCTGTAGGCTCTGGGACTATTAAACTCATTCTGCAAATCCTTTCATTAATAGGAAGCTATATTATTCTCGTACAAAACCCGAGGAACTCAGAACCTTTTATAATACCGCAAAAGATCGAGCGTCTATAGAAAATTTTATACGTCCAGTTTTTAAAAAACACTTTTTCCAGTCCGCATCTGGCATTTTTTTAACCAAATTTCAACTGCAGACATGCAATGCATCTACCGATAATGAAAATTGTTTGGGAGTAGATTGTTTATTGTAGGAAACAAAAAGAGTCACCCGTTACCAAATCGGGGCTTTTAGGAGGGTGAACTATATGCCTGAACAATGTACTTTCTTGGAGGTTCTTTGGTTTGAGCGCCGAGTGCGCAGACGCGCCATGAAGTATTAGTTCACGGAGACAGGTGTTCGGTCGCTCATTGATCAGCTTATCGGCAAAAACTTGTCGCAAACACTTGGTAACATTCCATTCAGAATTTGTACTCCCTTAATCACGCAGGGTACCGACACCAGTCAAATCTTCAGGAAAAATGTGATCAGAATATTGCGTGCGCTTTTCGCTTGTTTCGCTTTAATGAAGGCATTAGTACATTTCGATACAGCCATACGCCCGATTGACACTTCATTTCTACATCGTATTGATAAATCCACGATTTATTGCCCGTAACGATACCGTAAACAGGCCAGAACGAGTCTGCTTTAAATTTTGCTATCGAGTCACTGCACCGTCTTACACGAACGCGCTTCTGATCCTGAGTTACATTGTGTGGTACCCAGGCGAAGGTTTACATGTATGCTTTCGTGGTCACTTCCCAATCCAATGCGCGGCGTTTACTGAATATTTTCCTATACAATATGTCAATTCTTTTGCGTTGCATTCATGACGCTGCCTCCAGCACGTTTTCTTTTGTAACAGTCGTCAATGAGCGTCCACTTCTTTCTTCGTCCGCCAAAGTTGACGACTGTGCTTAAATTCGTTGAACTTGCAATAAGCAGTTGCTCATAGAAAAGCTTTTGTCTTTGAATGCCATTCGAAATCTTTCGAAATATTCTTTTCGTTTTAGTGGCCATTTGTAATTGTGTGAAATCATCTTCCCGTTGTGAAATAATTTTTAAATGTGACAGAATATATTAATTTTGCTCTTAAAAATGTGAAGGCTAATTTGAATAGGGAATATTAATATTCAATTCTTAAATAATTTAATTGTATAATTAGGTATGAATCAGCGTGTGTCCCTTTGTTAAAAACTGTTTTTCAAAAAATATTTTAAGGAGTTTAGTATAAACTATAATTGACAATGTTTTTTTCGTACTTGCTAAGTTTCATCACACCCCGTTCAGCAGTTTCAGTGTTCAGTTGTAACAAATATACATTTTCATGCCTCTTCTGTAGCCTTTATAGAATTGTCATAATGTTATAGATAATTTTACGTTTTGGAATTATGGGTCATAGAAAAAATATATATGCATATGTATGTAACAACATACATGGACGCTACAGTAATTATTGCATCTGCGCAATAAACAACGCAATCATGAATATGATTCAGAATATTAACAGTATTCAACGTTGGCAAAACCGCGAGATGCTTAATCGATATAATTAATTATTGGAATGCAGAACGGGATCGGTATCTAAATCAAGAGCAATATCAAGCACGAAATCGAGATTGGAATCACTGTGAGACCTGAATCAAATAGAAAGCAGGTTTGAATTTAGAACGAACAAATGAGTACGAGACCGAACGAGAACGAACACTAAACCGAGGCTGAAATCAAGAACAGGACCGGAAAGGAAAGGTCGTCAAATAATGTCCATGCGGACCAAGTCGTGGACGTGAGCTACTTTATCGGTAAATTTAAGTACTTGACCGAACCCTTAAGCCTCCTCACTTCTCTCATACCCCTCTTTATTTCCGATGGAGTCTTGAATCTTCGCCCTTCACACTACCCAGTGCGAGTTGGGGGTTCTCAACAACTGTTGTCACCACCAATGCGGATACAAAGTCTGGGAGTCGCAGTTTAATTTGTTCTCTGAGTGACGGAGCGACTGGTTCAATTTGATTTAAGCTAAAAATTCATTACTCAATACGACCGTGCTGAATATGTTGGCAGTCTGAAAGCGCTCTTGACCATTCAGCCACAGCTTACTTTTAAAATAAACAGGTAGTATGCAATAAACTTGAAAGACAACTTTGGAAAGGTCTCTATGAAAGTTGTGTTTGCGAGTTAAAAAATAGCGATATACCATTAAAAACTGTTTTCCATTTCTTGACAATCTATTTAGTGTACAGACCTTATTGACAAGTTCTTTAAATTTTAGGTTCAGCATTTAAAGAAATACATCTACTATCTACTTATCAAGGGAAAATCCCTAGAAAGAAGCGCTTTACGAATCGTAAAGATATCACAAGGGCTCATTCAAAGGGCTGCACCCGGTCACAGTCGCGAGTGCACGGGCGTGCGCCTCGCCAGAAGTACACGCGTGTTCGCGAACGTCGCAAGCGTTGTTTTTAAAGCATTGACATCAAACGTATTGATATAGACAATGCCCTCTGAGAGGGAAAGAGAGCCGGCTCATCCGCGCCCGGCGCTGGTGCGGGCCCTCTTTGTCCGCGCCTTCTTTTGTGACGTTTGTCGTCTCTCAGCTAGGAAAATGTCGTTTTTGTGCGCGCCGTAGATTCAAAATTGTAAAATTGTTATGTGTCCCATCAAGACAAAATCTCCTGACATAGGTTCTATATTTTTGATACATGCATTTTAATTTTTAAGAGCCATTGGTATAAAATTCATGCTAATAATATAACGTTTGATCTATTCTGTTTGAAAATATTTTTTATAGTTATGATGTTCTTGAAACGAAATATCTAACATAAAATAACCTCATTTATTTATAAAAATGTTGTTTGCAAAAAATACACGTGTTTCATCTATTTGTTAAGACCATTAATTTTTTTGTGTATACAAATGCTTTATATTATATATTCATATAGCGTATATTTTGAGTGTAGTTTTAAAACACTTAAATATTTATTATGAATATCTAAATTTTTTAAATATAATATAATATAAATTGTGTTATAAAAAATATATAGTATTAGTTGATATTACAATGAACTTAAACTGGAGTTCAAAGATATTATTTCATTTTAATTTCAATTTCGTCTAAAATGTGTCATTTTAGGTTTACTACTTTTATCGATTCCTCAACTCAACACGTCAAAGGACGCAGTAGAAAATCGATGGTGGAGGTCAAATTCCGTGTACACACGCGGCCCGTCCACTGTCCACGATACCCTTAAAAATTCATCAACTCCAACCCGAATTCGGCGAATTCGCCCCATTTCAATTTTCCGAGCAGAAGGGTGGGAGACTCCTTGGCGTATTCTTTGTACACCCTCCCTCCCACTCCGTGTCTCTGCCCCCTCGGGCCCCGGGGTAACCCCCCGAGCCCGCTGCCCCCGGCCGCGCCGCACGCCGCCTCTATGGCGCTATTGTCGCACACAGGCTTTCACAGTAATGAAGAGCATTTTCGTCCGATTTTCGACACAATGTTGGCTTTGGCACAAAAGTGTGCACAGTGGAGGACGCTTTGTGCCCCCGCCACGCCGCCGCGCCCCGGCCCCGATGTGGCGCTGAAGGGTTTTTATTAAAATATGATAATCTCACGTCTCTATACAAACATTGTTATCGCGGCTAATAAAAGTACCACGTAGCTGTTGCGGTTGGTCGGCTCCGAAAGAATATACAGCCGATTCCCGGTCGACTTGACTATTAGTGGTATTAGATTCAAGAAATAACTGCTTACATTCGTTTTAGATGGTCTATTAAACTTTAACATTCAAAACTGATAAAAGTCCATACTTCGCAAAACTTGCAAACCCTAGAGACAAAACCACGAAGTTCTCACGTCCGACTATTTATTGCATTCGGTATTATATGATTCTTTTTAAAAAATACCCGAACATTAAAAAACGAACTGATTGTTGTCCTTTCCTGATTTTTAAATTTTTGTGTGTATATTTTGTAGGTCACATGTGTATTCATCATCCTCAAGTTTTTGTAGATTTAAAATTAAGGTATCGACCCTTAGAGCGCCCCACCGGCCCAGCTCGCGTCGAGGCGTGCCGGTGACCGCCGCGACTGCCGCATGTGAACGTCCGGGACCGGCGGCTTAATGTGCTCTGCGCGTACGCAGCGTATGACGCGGGCTGATTTAATTTGAAACGCATTGGTTGATTTGGTCGGGTTCGCACTCGTACCTTCTGATTCGAAAGGATTATTCTTCACAACTCGGCCACCGCTTTTGCAGTGTACAAAACTGTTGATGAATACCTATAATGAAGAATATATTTCTAAGTTATATTAATCGGTTTGGTGGTACTAACTTATAAGCCGTTATTTTTTCATCTATTTCAAAGAAAAGCTTGTTTTACATGTGCTTACAAATGATATTATTGAAATGTGTCTTCATGACACCCGGTTCCCTAACTATTCTTTCAGCTGTTATCAAATTTTCAAGTTTCAAGAACAATTTAATTTTGCTGTTTTTCAAGTAAATATTATTTATTTGATAGTTTGAATGATACTACCGGAAAGTAAGCTATATACGCCATTAGAGAGACATTAAATAGATAAGCTTTGATCACTTTATGATAAAAATTATTCTTTTTTGAACATTAAGGTAGTGTACATTATTCATTAGAGAACATACTTAGGAAAGTCATATTGATTTAAATAATCAATTTTATCTTTTACTCCTTGTTAAAATTTATTTCGAGTTTTGCAACTGTATAGAAATTTGCACGTCGAAACATTTATATTGAAAATGAATTATCATCGCATTAAGCAGATGACAATATCCGAACAGCCCCAGACTCTCATTCTCGCCTCAGTCTCGAAATTCGCCCATCACTACGAGTTAAGCCGTGACAACTTCTGTGCTTTTCTTCGCGTATACTGAACATACATTCGTATTTCTCGCATTGTGTGTATTCCAAAGCAGGCGGACAATGCGCGTGTCGCAAAAACACACAGCCAGTCGCGTATGCAACGTTATTTACATCACAATCGTCACTTACGTACGTTCGTTGAATAAGACAAAAGCTTCGAGTTCGCTCCCGTCACTGAATGCGGCAACTCATTAATTAACAAGTAAATACAGCGTGTATAATTGTACATTTAAAGAGTCTATTGCCGATTCCATATTTATTTAAAGAGGCATTTTTGTTTCGTTATTACAAATATACGCTAAATACGTAACATAAATATATACAATGCAGGTACTCTAAGCAAGTTTCCGAGATCGATTCCGATTGGCCATTTAAGTGTATTCCGTTTATTAAATTAAGTGGATTGTCCCCGCGTCTGCTGTACGCACTTTTATGAAAGCCTACAGGCAGTATAAAATTGAAGCTCAAATATTGAAATACAGAGAAAGCGTCGCTCCCTTCGTTCGGGGACGAAACAAATTTCACCTCGAATCTGAGCGACGAATCTATTATTTACCTCACTACGCGATCGTTATCATCTCCGCCCGACAAAAGGCGAAAATTCTGTTCAAAGTATCGACAGTATAATGAGAACTCGGGAAAAACTTCTGTAGCGGAATGAAAAGCGCAAATTCGTCATTAGATGGCGCTTTCCGCCATTGCTGGTTACCGTCTCGCTCTTTGTCGCTTCTAACGTCGCGGGCGTAAGAGAGAGAGGCTCTGGTCCTTCGAGCCGGATTGTTCCTTTGTATGCTGGCGACATTGTTTTCTCTTTTGTCAGCTGGGGGCTGAATCGGAATTGTCTTGTCTGGGTGGTGAATGGCCGTTGGCGCCCCCTCGCGGCGTCGATGCGATGAATACCAACGAGACAAAGGGTTGGTCTTGTGAATTGAAAGAGCTGGGAGACAGGTTGTTCGCGTGCTTTTCGATCATTGTCTGTATTGGAAATTATATGTTATATTGTTGATAATAGTGAACATGGACTAGGTGTTCAAGTAATGATAGACGAAATTGAATATGTTTTAACGTATCAAAATAACGAAATTAAAAATACAAAGAAACCACATGAAGACGGTGTCTAGAAATTCCCATCGCAGTTATATTTGGAAGAATCATATAAGCACGTCAAATTTTCAATGAATATAAAAAAACCAATATGAACTTATATCTTAATCACAAGAAATTGTATTGGCATACTTTGTAAATTATGTTGATTAATCACTGTTTAAAATTTGTAAAATTTAGTTACATTCGCACAAAACTTAAACGTGAAAACAGTTCATAATATTCTTAAAAACCTTTTTCGCACAGGCGCAGAATGGAAACTATTGACGGAAGACGAGAAGAGGCCGTTCATAGACGAAGCAAAGAGATTGCGGGCAATGCACATGAAGGAACACCCCGATTACAAATACCGGCCGAGGCGCAAACCTAAGACTTTGAGGAAGGAAGGCTATCCTTACTCCATTCCATACCCCAGCGTGCCCATGGACGCATTACGAGCAGGTATGTCGTCGCTACTTAGTCTGATGACTATTGTCGCTATTGTTATAGGAATGATCTTTTCTGAAACAGAAAAGATCGTTCCTATAACAATTTACCTTTTTTACATCGACTTTGTTCAAGGCTATGATCGATGAATGATTAGTTTTTGAGAAACATAGCATTGAACGTAGTTTCAACCTCAGTTAACGCTCTGTTCTAAATAGTAATAATAATGTCTTCGGACATATATACACAGCACCGTCTGCTCTCAAACTAAGCAACGAGACCTGTACTATGGGTATCAGACAGTTGATATACTAAATACATACTTTTTTTTTCTAAATATATACGTACAATACATAGAAACACCCAGACTCAAGACAAACATTAATTTTTAATCAAATAAATAAACGTTTGTCTTGTGCGGGAATCGAACCCACGACGCCAGCGCAACAGGTAGGGTCACTACCACTGCGCCAATCAGGCAGTCAATAGATCGTGTCGTTAGACATGTGTGTAAGTTATCTGCTTAAATTACGATTAATATTGACGCTATATGTATTCTAAACTACTAAATTCAAATACTGTAGTTCTTCGGAAAAAAAAATGATCTGAAGAGCGAAATATTTGCGTTTATCTCTGAAGTGACGCGTGACGCGTTCGTTCATAGGGAAGTGAGGCAATGTTTTTAAATTTATGTTCTTTGTTACATTCCTCAGAAACTACTAATTTAACGACTATATGTTCTTTAGAAGGTTTAAGAAAGAGGTTACGATAATGCAACGCAAAAAAATAACGCATTATCGTAATCGTGTGGTATGCAATTATGTACCTAGGAAAAGTGTTGATATAGTAAATTATTATGCGACTAATTAACTGTATGAGAATTCAGATGTTTATGTTTTGTTTTAAAATTTGCAGAGATTTTTCCAATGTTTTATGTATTTTAATAAAGTTATTTATAATTATGATCCGCCTTCTACCTTCACCGTCTTAGCTTCTAAAAGCTAAGATCTATTTAAGTACGTACAGTCCAAGCTTCTTATTCGTGGGAAATACGTTCTTTAAATATGCACCAAATATTGAATATGGATAGGAATTTCTTCCAGTCACTAAATAAAAAGGAACAGTATACAATAATACATTTTAATTTTTGTAAGTACTAGCTTATTTCTTCTTTTACTCATGGTCACAAACTGCGAAAATAACAGTCAAGACACACGCCATTCACTTGAAATTATTGGGATAAATAATAATAACAGCATAATAATATTTTCCGACGCACAGCACCTTCTGGTCTCAAAGAATTATGGGTATCGGACAGATTTTTTTTTTGGTAAATATATAGAAATAATGCGTATAAACACTTAGGCTCGAGAAAAATGTTAATTTTTAATCAAATAACTGTCTATTTTGTATGGAAATCGAATCCACACCGCCAGCATATTAAGTAGGGTCAGTACCAAATGCACCAATAAGGCAGTCAAAGAAATGACTTGTTGAAACGATAAAATTGTAGATCCCGCATCGACGGCACGATGAAGATAATTACCAAAATCGAGAACTGCGCGTCCATTCTGGCGGGGCGTATAGAGTCTTAACTTAACACTTTTATTAACATTGAAAAGTAAATCGTATATCAATATTCATAGAAAGATTATTCATAAAAAAATATTCTTAGTTCTAAATCTGCAAATATAGAAACTTTCCATTTCGAACACAAAGGAAAGATAACACTTTATAAATCACGAGTACCTTCTGAAAACGCGATTGACGAAACCGTAAACGAAGAGTTTACGTTATTTCTATTATCTTCTTTTAACGAGCCATCATATTTTTAACATTATACGTATGAAGCATAATTAAGTCTATCACAATGGGACATAAGTAGAAATAGATTGTTCGTGACTAGTAACATTGTAACTATTTTTTTGATCATTATGTTCAGTGTGATTCTACGTGTTGTTTTTCTATCTCGGTACAATCTCCAGTCATCGCGACCATTCGAACTCGCGCTCAATAATAAGTTATATTATTTTATCTAATTTCCTGCGTTTTACAAAATAGTATGAAATGATACCAAACTTGGACAGTTACTATCGTATTAAGTAAAAAGCAATTCTAATTTTTGTTGTTAACGACTTAAGCAGGCTATGATAGTAATGGTTTATTGGTCCAACTATAATAATAAGTAATATATTAAATAATAAGTTATAATTTTTTAATTAATACTATTTGTGTTATTTATGCAATAAAATACTAATGTATAAAGAAATTAATTACTTCAATATTGATGGGAATGTGCACTAATTAATAAAAATGAAAAACCTCAGTTGAACGTTTTAAAGTAATGACCAGCAAATTCGAATCTTGATATCCTAGGAATGTGTTTATACATGTATCCCCACATGCAGTATACTTAATAATCTAAATAAATTGAAATTAATAAAATTTCCATTTGCGATATATAGAGTACAATCTTAGTAGTACATTAAAATACAAATTTGATTTGTTAGAATTGTTAGACCAAGGAACTTATTAACGCGTTGAGAAGTTAACGAAACTTCATGAAATTACAGGTATTGTTTTTTTCGCTTGAATAATGGTAATAATAACGTTTTATTTATCTCTAGATAAATTAAACAGACATTATTTTACCGAACAATACTGCATTCAACTTCATCCCATTTTCAAAATGTTATAATATATCAATTAAGAGATTTACGAAGATGCAAATATATCTAAAAACACAAAATATGGCTTATAGTCGTTATAGCAGCAGACCATCTTAAGAACTACATAACGAAAAAATATACAAAAACTGTCTACTGTGATTATTCTTAAATTGGTTTATTGAAAAAACCAACAAATTGGGCAATAAATCTCAATAATGTTATATTAAGTCACAATAATGAAAAATAGATATGAAATTTTTTTTTTGGTTAGTTTTTTCAACCGAACAGAAAATCAATCGTGAGCCAATCCAACGCACGAACTTAGACACTTGTAATTGAAAATTCTTCAATTACTTTAATCGGATGTCGAACAGCGCCCGCCACAATGGCCTCGTCAGAGAAATTTGACATGTTGACGCGACGCGCCCCACAACTACCCCCCGTTGTCACTTTCACTCCGACGTCAAACACTGTCAACTGTCAAACGCATTCAAGACGGTTTAAACTATGCACTCCATTTTCGTATGCACACGTCGCCATTGTGCCCAGGAAGGGCATTGTGGACGCGGTGTAGGGTGCGCCCACCGTGTTCAGCGTGCATTGTGCCCTGGGACCGATCGAAAGCCGAAGATTTTCCTATAAGAATTTCCCTTCGAGATATTGTCACTACAGAACAGTGTCGCAGATTACGTCTAGAAAAGCGACTTTTTTTATTCGATCCCTTTCATTCTATTTTGCCGTATTACCGTTTCACTATTATCAGTAGGGATATTAGTTATTGAAACGTGTTCCGCATTGAGACACCTGGCATACGTGTATTTAAACAGGTTGCATTATTTTATGTTTTATTCTATATATTAGTATGTTCAAAACACATTGAGCGTTAGTGAATGCTTCTACTTATAATAAAACTAAAGCTATGTGTTGACGAAACATGTAGTGAAGAGAGACAATACTCATTTGAAAATTAATGTTATATTTTTTATCATTAAATGCTTATTTATAACCGTCCATTTTGATCTTCGTTTTAAAGAGACGCTAATTTAAGGTTTTTTACCTTGAATATGCGCGTCTTAGACGCTTTTTATATTCTATTATATTTACAATCTTAAACATTAACATTGTTTAAATTTATATTTAAAAAATAACTATTAATAAACTTTTTACCTTCTGTGGTTTTATATAAAAATAGTGTTAATTTATAATAGTTTCATTCAAAAATATATTAAGAACTTCAATAATTTTGTCAAAATAATGCTCTTTCTATTGTAATATTCTCCGGGTTCGATATCTGACGGGGCAATTTCCAAATTAATTTTCATGTATTTTACCCCGAATAAATCAGGTGGTTCCACTTGTAGCCTTTGTGCTGCTACTCAAAACACAAAATAAATTTCACAACCCTAGTTGCCTAGTAAATGAAAAGCTTCAGATGTGCCATTCACTCCAGTCTGTAGATTCTGTCACTAAAGCAAAATTCTACGAGAATATACCTGCATGATGTCCTACCGAGGATCGAAATGTTAGCTTTTGTAACCGCAGTGAGCTTAAGTAGTTGTTGATACGGTATGTCGTGAGGCGACAAGCTTATAACAGTTTTGGAAGAATGAAATAGAATTGTTAACTCATTATTCTATTTCCTTTAAAGCTTTTAGGTGCACAAAAATATTGGCGAAGGCGAAGAGGAATTATTTTTGAATAACTATAGAAATAACTGATTGAGTATTTTAAATTGTGGAATCAAACACTCCTAAAATTTCATTATTGTCATATAACATACATATAAAAGTAATTTTGTAAGAAAGAAATCTCACAAGAAAAGGATAGTTACCAAAGGATCTTCAGTAAATTATAATTCGTTTGTCAGTCAAACATTTTACCTTAATTTTAATTTTACATAATAATATCTACACTTATATTACATCAAAACATGTGATGTTTCTAATATCAGTTACTAATTCTATTCCAATATTTTTCTTAAGGCACTGTTAACTATTAATATTTAATGGGTACAGTAATAACAAATCACTTTATGAGTAATCATATTTTTATCATTATTAAGGTGCCATCCATTAATTACTCCACAATAATTTCATTGTTCCAGTCCCCGCTAGTCCTTGTCACAGGTGGTCACATTTGCTGGACCCTGCTGGTGATACATAAAATATTTTGCTATTTTAAATTTACTAAATTAACACAGTATTCCCAAAATTGTTTATATATTTTTATTTAAAATTCATTTTTGTAGTCACCAATAAAATAAATATTAAAATAAATACAAATGCGCAAAACTGTAGGTACAGCGATAGTGCCTTGTTATAGTTGTAATTTAGAAGCTTAATATTTTATCTTTATGCTTGTGACGTCACAAAGCTCATGACGCTCCCATTATCACACTATATCACAATTGGTTGACCTCCTCCTTCATCTTTAACAAGTCGTAAGTTGTACTTAAGATTGGGTCATCCATAAAGTACGTGACTAATAGTAATAACTAAGTTCGTTAGCTCAGCTTAAAGTAAATTCGTTCTATTCATAAAATCGGATATTGGGAAAATCACAGGTCGCGCCGTTCATTTTTTCCCTCAACACTTGAATCGTGTTTGTTCATTTGTGCTCTGCAAAAATGTCGCCTAATTGACCTCTCAGCGTACGCGCGCGCGCGCACGTGCCCTCGTAATTGACGGCGGCCGAGGGAGGAACGACATTTTACAATATATCTATTTCGATAGGTAAAGTTATCTAAAAACACTGCTATTAAATTGTAGCAAAAAGTCATGTTTTTATTGTTATCAAATTCCTATAGCAATATTTGTACGATATGGAAAGTGTAGGTGGTTAAGAGTTGGTTGGTTGGCAGTGGTTAAGAGCCTCGTTTCAAAACCAAAAGTTACCAGGCTTAAGCCTCATTATGGGCAGATTTACTGACGTATTTTCAAGGCGATAATTCGATGCGGAGGGAAGGGGGATGTCTAACGCGCTCACATCAATGCCTGGCACCTGACCGATGAGGAAACGAGTAAGACTATTAAAACTAGTGCATACGAAAATGAAATAACAGTAGTGCACGTGTGGACGAAAAAGACTTAAGGTCCAACTAAATATTGTATTATGTTAAATATTATCGGGGTCTGTATTGAAATTTAATTCCATCGGAAAAACTTCATCCCACCATGTATTCCTTTTACAATACTCTAATTTAAATTGTTGAAAATGTTATAGGTACATAAAAATCACACTCGCAACTCATGCATTTAATGAGTCACCTTAAGCCAACACCGGCGCCTTGGGTTGTCACGTTGTCCCTGAAGTTCACCGAATTAAAATAAAAGGTTGTAGGAAAGCACGCCTCAATTGCATAGGATGATTAAAACTTAAGACTACTTTTACAGTCCGTGTGACTTTTCAATGGAGAGCGTAGTTGGGCCTACCCTAGAAAAGGTGGAGGCGTGATTGTAAAAAAGAGAAAAGAAGTAACGATTCGGATCGAGAGGAAGATCAAATACACATTAAATAGGTATACGTATTACAATAAATTGCGGAAGAGTGCGTCTTTCAAATCTTATGACGAAGAATCGACGTCGAGCTTTAACTAACTCTATTTCTTTATATAAATCGATTCAAAACTATTTTTGTTGTTAGCACTGGATATTTATTTTGTAGGTCATCGTTATTGAATTAACGTGAAAGATAATCAATTCTACTTCATTAAAAAACTGTTTTTTTTTTCGCGTTTACGAATCAGAATATTTTTTTTTTCATGTTAGGCACTCATGCTTAATTGGAATACTTCTTGGTTATAAACAGTATATACTTATTCCTTTTTAATTTATTTTCAGTTTTATTTTTACAAGACATCAGTTCCAAAGTTTTTGTATACGTTTTTTTTTTTTTAAAGTATGTAGGCATCATCGAACCAAACGACCACAAGTGCTTTATGTACATTTCATAATAGAATTTCTATCTGTCAGATTGTGGTGAGCTGCACTGTCATTGAACAGGTTTGCCTACTGACCGGAGAACAGTACTGAGATCCGGATCGTAGTCCAAAAAGATACCGCTTGATATAAGAGGTGAAGGAGTTCATTCCGCACACACACGCGGGCGGAGTTCCGGGTGTAAGTTGGTTTTTATAAAGAAAAAAAAAGATATGCAAAAAAAAACTTGACTATATTGTTCGTGCCCACACGGACTTGCAGTTGCTCGCATGTACATTAGAAAAAATGTCGGTTTTCGACTGTGCTTTGTCATAAATCGATGTATAAAATTAATTATTTCCAAGCACGATGGCTTATCGAATAGCAAAACTCATATCAAAATCTATCATCAAAAAGTGTTGTACATATATCAATTTTTAATTACAAACGTGATTCATTAAACACAAAAACATCGACAGCGCAACTCGGTCCTGCACTTTTTTTATATAAAAAATAAAATAAGAACTGTACAAAACCCAGCGCTCGGTTCGAGTTCAGTCCGCTCGTGCTCCATTTTCTTATTATAAAGTACACAGGTAACCCAGATAACGTAAAAAAGATTGACTGAACAATGTGTAATAAACTGGTACCACAAATTACTGCAACAATATCACACACTCATGCACGTGTGTGTGAGTGTGTGTATGTTAATTTTTATATTTAAAATTTTTAAATAATTTCTTCAATGGTATTATAATTGATATATTTCTAAATAGTTTGTTTTCACTTTTTCCATTATAATACATTTACGGCGGGTTGCACCCTATGGGTTAACTAGAAATTTAAACAGCAAGCATCTACTGCATTCACGTATAGATTAACTCATCGGTTCATACTTAGATACAAACCCACGACAATCGTATTAAAAGTAGAATCATCTTACTACTGCGAATATTATCGCGACTACTAAACAGACGGTATTAAAAAAAAACCGACCCAGAAGCGTCGACAAACGCATTGAGAAAGATTCATTCCGGAGTTCTCCGAAATTATACGACCGATAGTGATAAGTTGTCGTATGTTTTTTTCGATAGTAAAACTTACATGCATTCTTAATCTCATCTTTGACAAAGAAACAGATACACTTTTGATGCACACAACGCAGTCGCCGCGTCCGGCACTCACGGGCCCGTTATACCTGTACAAACAGTTATTCTAATCTCATAGAATAATTTCAAAACGATACGACGACAAAAACGTTCGGCCCGGCTAACGTTAAGTTTAGACGTCACGACAAAAAATCGTGACTTGTGCCGGCGGGAGTGTTTTTATAGGGGCGAGTGACCACCGCCCGCCGCTTCGGCGTCGGATAATAACTGGCTACCATCGTTTATGGCTACTGTTTTTGTTTGCCGCGAGCCGTGAAGCCTTTTTTTTTAATGACTTCAAACGCAACTCGCTGAAAGTACGATGAAAAGTTTCATTATGTACGGTTCGAAACGCGAAAAAACACGAGCATGAAGTTTTCAGTGTTTTTATTAAGATTCGCTATGAAGGCGTACTTCGATTTTAAAAGAAAAAAATAACTGTCAAACGAAACGATACCCTCTAATTTTTAATTTATACATTCAATACTTTAGATTTCTTCTTGTAATAGAATCATATTTAAATTCACTTTAATTTTGTAATTTCATCACTATACATCAACTATTATTTAATGTAGATATGTTTATTTAAGTCTTGAGGAAAATGAACGTTTAGCTGAGAATCGGACTTGTGCGATTAGTACTTAGTACTTAGTGCTCAACAGCTTAGCACACTTTCATTATAGTACAAATTTTATTGTTTATTTCTTTGTCATTACGTTTGATTGTGTACATTTTAGCATTTTCTTTTGCTCCGAAATCGTTTCGCATAGAGAAATCAAGTCGAAAATTACGAACTATGTAATGGCATTACTAATAGCCGGCGGCTAACTAGGCACTTGTGAGCGTGACCTCAGAGGTGTAACTTTTGTGTTCCGTAGTAGTATTTGTTTACACACAGCGCTTTTTCGTAAGATTTTAGGCAATGACAGGTTTATTTATATACTTTGAATTTATTTATTTATTTGGAAGGGGAATTTAATGTCTTGTCGAGTAGTGCCAATATATGTTAAGTGACACCTCAGTCTGAGCTGTTGGTAGCTGTAATTAAGAAGTCTCATTTTAACGAAACAAACTTTGGGTTCGACTACCCGTCGGATAGTTCTTATTAATTTTCCTAATTTTTAGTTTTTAGTCTGAACGTCGTATTTGACTGGTATATATTGTTCAGCTATTATACATACCACACAAAAATAACTAGCTTGGTATTGAACAAACGGATATTTAATTTTTTTACACAACTACTCGTGATCTTTGAATGATGGCTGGATATGTAAAAGGGAGGTTTATAATTTTTCAAAATTTCGTTTTTGTTTATATGAATGTTTTATTGCCTATGCCTACTCGTAAGGTAAACAGTTTTGTATATGACATTACCTGATATTCCGTTAAATTCTTAAAAGTATATATAAGTAAAAAAAATATTACTGAATTTAACTTTACAAGCTTAAACCGCAAACAATCTTGACGCGGTTTTTTGTTGGTAACTATTTTCATGCATGAAGGTGAATTATGCAAGTAAAAGATTACAATGATATGGTATGTAAAGATATATATATATCTTGTATAATTTATAAATTATTTTTACCAGCTTCGCTTGTATGAAAGCAGAGAAGTTTATGATTCACGGCTCTGTTTGTATTCCGGTTAGTTCTCTACAAATTTGCTCTTGTATATGAACTTTTAAGTAAATTAAACAAATACGTAGGGGGCACTGAAATTTTCTGGAATGAATGAGAAGAAATACTATGGATGTTTAAAAGTTAATTTATTTTTTCTCAACATATTCTCCGTTAGCTTAAATGCACTTTTTCATACGAATAAACCGATTTTGAAAACGTATATGCCATTCCTCCCTGGTGACTTCGAAAAAACGTTTTTTATACTCTTCGATAACCTCTTCTGGTGATGAGAATCGTTGATCGCGTAATTGGTTCTTCATTTTTCCAAGCAAATAAAGTCACAAGGTGCCAGGTCGGGACTGTATGCAGGATTGCTCATAAGTTAAACGATTTTCTCCTTAAAAATATTATTTGTCTGACCGCGTGAGCACTGGAATTGTTGTGGTGCTAGATGATATGACGTTTACGGTTACTTTTATGAAGTTCGTCAAAAATGTCCGGCAAACAAATGGTCGTGTACCAATTACTATTCACGGTAAGACAATTCTTCAAAACAACAGTAGCCACATGTCCAGTTTTATTAAAAATAAAAACAATCATTCGCTTTGAGGCACTTAGCTCGCACCTCACTTTGGTTGGTTTTGGCCCATCTCGATAGACACCCATACGGTCTATTGCTGCTTTGTTTTGGTATCGTAGCAATAAACCCATGTTTTGTTGCCTGTTACTATGTTCCACACTAAATTTGACGCTCTTTCCTCGAATCTAGTAAACATGGCATTGCACCAAGTAACGCCTACTACCTAACTAACCTAAGTCAATTTTTGTGGAATCCACCGCAAGCACATCTTTTTCATACCTAAATGTTTGTGTAGGATTAATTGTACTTGATTTATGCCTATGCGTAAGAATGCCCATGGTAGGTCATATACCTGTCTATTTCGATCATACGGCGCACAGTATCGACGTTATTGTGGTTTACAGCAGTGCACGGGCGACCATCACAAAACTCGTCACTGAGATTGACACGACCGCGTTTGCATTCTGCAAACCAGTTATAAATAGCCGTCTTGAATTGTGCCGCGTCGCTAAAAGCAGTTCGGAGTTGAGCAAGACTTTGCTGAGCTGTCAAATTACACTTAAAATTGTAGAAAATCATACTGCGGAAATTTTTACGAGTTAAATCCATAGTGATGAAGACACGCAACACTGACGCCACAATGAAAAAACAATTAACAATTAGATCAAACAAACGGTATTTTACAACCAGATTTTCATTTTCAAATGTAGCAATTACTTTTTAAATATTGTTTATGTAAGCGGCCAGTTCCAAGACATATAGTGCAACCCACGTACGTCTATGTTTTAAAAAATACTATGTTCGAACCCAGCAACTGACGCATCACATAACTGAGAATTAACCCACAGGGTCAATTCTTGACTATATGACAATCTTATTAAATGGAACATGTATAAAATATAGGACGGATAAAAATCATGATGAGAAATAGCAATGTTTCTTATTTTTGAAAATACTTTACTTACATTTCAGGTATTGTTTGATATCGATCCGGGGTTATAGATTTAATTCGTAGCAATAGCAATTTATTGTACATATCCTCGCGGATAATGGAGGTTAAAATCTTTACAGGGTCAAATATCTCTTCTCTCACTTTGACGATAGGTCATCGAGGCCCCTTATGTTGCATTGTACGAATGCAATTATTGTTTTGTTGCTGTCGCGTTACAGTATCGGAGGTATTTATGCGATTGTGTCTGTAAAGGGCGTCGTAAACGAGAATCCGGCCGTTTATTGCTCATAATTGCGGGCCCCGAGTTCTACGCGAAAAGGACAGAAAATTGAACGCGCACACGCAATACTTTTATTCAAAGCGGGGCCAAGACCGTGATACCTACCGCTCCACCTGCATTTTTGCGAACGTCTCGACTGCGTTTCCCATTACTCGACCAGTATTTTATTTCATTACTCGATTTGCTAACGATACGAGTTTTCAATACGCCGATAAATAATAGTTCTCGCGTAGTAAATGGAATATATATATATATATATATATATATATATATATATATATATATATGTATTTTATGTATTTTTAATTTTATTTAGAGAGTGGCGTTTGAAAGTCGCAAAGGTGCATCACCGCCGCGAGTGGGCGTGCCGCCACGCGCGCGCCGGCTCCGCACAAAGCTCGCGCACAACCGCGGTTGACAGAGCTTTTAAGTTAATTGCGCACCGGCAAATTTTATAACGGACATACACTTAGGGGTGTATGATTGTTATCGCAATTTATTTTATTCGTATGCAAGAGAATACAAAACCTTTTTGATACTACCTAAACGATTACGAGAACTTTAATTTTCATTGAGAACGCTTTCCTAATGTTAGACCGCGTCTAATGATTATAGTGTTTTTGACAACTGTTTTAAAATTAAGTATGGACGTTTATTAGCAAAAGGTTGTTCGGTTTTATATGTTATCTAATTACAAAATTTGAGTATTCGAGACCAAAAAAATGATATATATAGCACCTAGTTATACTGTACATTTTATAACATAATTTACATAAAGTATGCGAGCAGAATTGAGAGCAAAGGCCGGGAGTGAGAATTAGAAATCGAGAACGGGGTTAAGATTGAAATCGTCAATCGAAAACCAAGATTAGAATCAAGATCGTGACCAGAATCGGAATAAGAAGAGATCAGAACTGAGGGCGGGATTAAAATCGCAATATACCTAAATTGACTTCGGATTCGGAATAGAATCAAAAAGCCAGACCGCGTTTGGAATCGAGAGTAGGACAAATTGGTATCGAGAACGGGCCCGGGATCGTATGCGACAACGGGACAGCGATTAGGACCATGGTTAAGATCGTAATCGGTCGATATGTAAGAACGAAGATGTCACTCTGTCCGCGCAGGCGTAGCCGCGGGCGGAAGTTAGTTCATGTATTACATATTTTGAGTATTGTAACTCACCGAGAAGAAAATAAATTTTCAAGTACGCGAAATGTAGTCTTGCCGTGACATAATTAGAAATGTTATTGAATAAATCGGAATTGATCTAGGCAGAGTCGTTCGTAAACAAGCAACGTTTCATATTCACACAGCATTCGCTCATTTCGTTCTGTCTTGAGTACAATTTTAATAGCACGCGATCAACATCGTTATCCAGCCGAACGTACAATATTCAAATTGGTAAAATGATTTCCTCTCACTTCCGGGAATGTTGCTTTTGAAGAAATAACAGCCCATTAGCAGCGTCGGCACGTGTGTTGGCAAATATTTTAGCGTCGATTCGCATTAACGCGACGAAAATATAAGGGCAGGCGCACACCGCGACCCCCCGAGCCGGGGCCGCCGCACACGTGCCGGCCCCGCCCCGCCGGCGGCTGCTGTGTGGAGTGGTCAAATTAATGGCCGCAGAAATAGCTATTTTAGACGTGAAATTAGTTTTCAACGCTCCGCAACAATAAATCATTCTGTCGTTAGGATGTGCGGTTCGATAAAGAATAATATTAATAAACGAAGGTGTGAAGGATCCTTTCTAAAAGATGATAATAAATTTCGTTAAAGTCCAAACTCCAACCGAATCAAGGCTGAAACGCATGTTCCACATTTTTCCAGTACGAATTAGTTAATCGATATACGGCCATTACTGATATTATCTATACAAAAATTCAATTAACAACGCATCAGACTTTACACTTCTTTGCCTAATCCAAACATATATAATCAGACATGCTGATAAGTGGTACATGTATAACGACAATAACAAAACACATGCAACATTGCATGTCATTGAACATCGGATAAAACCAGACTATGCTTCTCTGTTTGACTGTTGTAGGTACTCTGTCACCGATTTGAGATACATGATTTTTTTAAAATTCACCCGAATCGAAAGTGACTGTTTTCAATACGATTTTAGAAATTCGAATTTGCATGAGGGTCTGATGTTTCAGGGTCCTCAAAATTTATTTTGATCGTTTTCCAAGTGATGTCTGCATGTGTGTGTATGTTTGTAGACTTCTTACAACTATTAAACGAATAAACTGAATGAAACCTGATTTGCGGCATCCAAAAGGAGTCTACTTAGACGTTCTGAAAATTTAAACCGACTCGAATTGCTAGATTATAAGAAATCTCAAAAAATTTCATTTTCGAAAAAAATTTTTTTTTTTAATAACTGTTAAGCTATTGTACCCATCGATAACAAAATTTAATCAACTTTTTCCTCAAATCGTTCCATCGATTGCCTCATATTGTATAAAAATCGATTGATTTGATCAATATATAAGGTTGGATAAAACTTTTTGAAAAATTTTTCAAACTTATTTGCCGATAAATATTTAAACCTATCAAATCAGCTTTTCACCTTAAAAAAAAAAACAATGCGATCTAGCTAACCGCATTAAAATCGGTTAGTTCGTTTGGAGAAATATAAAAATAACTTAAAAAATTATTGTTAGATTAAAATTTGATATTCATTCAACTTTTTTAGCTTAAAAAATTACGTCAAATACTACAAAGAGGATAAAAATTGAACAACGCGTTCGAAAGATATAGTTGAAAAACTAAATCTTTTCAATAAGTATTTATTTATGAACTCAAAAAACCAGAACGTATGAAAACAGTATTTTTTGAAATCGTAGAGCTCAGAGCTCGATATAGTACTAAAATCAATATTTAATTTTATCAATTTACTGCTCCTTTATTTTTAACACTTCGAACTCGAAAGTAGTAAGAAGTTTCTGGGGCGGCCTGCAGCTTCAATCGTTTTTCAGATTGTTATTTCAGAATTCGACGCATACAAGTGAATTTAACAGATATTCATTCTTATATAGAAAATCGTTGGTATGTTTGTTAGTGATCTTGTAAATTGTAATCGACTTGTCGTATTTGCACAATATATTTGTTTTATTGACACAATGATTTGTAGACAAGTAAAGATCCAGTAGGTGGCGCTATAGTAAAGTTATTAAAGAACTTTACGTTTTTTTAACCAAAATGATTCATATTCACAGTTTAGTAATATAAATAGAAATTACAAAATTTACAACTGATAAATAGCGCTATGCTTTAGTTATCTGTCATTAATTCTTATATGTATAAACCGATATCATTCATATTTAGGAAATGTCTTTACATGGTCAATAAAAAATATTGAGATACATTCCAAAATTAGTCCAAAATCTGTAAAAAAAAATACGATTACATACGCCGTCTATCAAAGAAAGCTAAGCAACCTCTTCGGGGCCAGCTAGTGGTATAAAAACTTTAACAATATCTTAGGAAATACTTTAATTTAACATTCAAATTATATATAAGCATTATACGAAAGTATTTGTTTCTGAGTCCGAAATCAGAAATCAGTATGACATAATTCTTATAGTAACAACATCTGCGTTGGACAGCACCCTGGTAATGAACAAAAAAATTAATCTACAAATAAGGATAGAATTATAAATTGTAAATAAATGTTGAAATGTCAATTTTGGGCTTACCAAAATTTCGTGTATTTGTGGGCATAATAAAACAGTAGAACAGAGGAAAGTGGACCGGTGAATGAGGAAAGAGGTTGAGTTGCGATAAAAATTTTATGTGCCAGACTGATTTTATGCAGGCGAAACCGCGGACGGAAATTTAGTCCATAATAATAGGGTTTCATAATTTGTATACTATTGGATGTTTATCATTTGATTTTATCCATTACTCGTTCCAAATACGAGATTTAATTAAATGAATTACCGATTTTAAGGAATGGAAAATATAGAGAAATTCATGACTTTTGCTTGTATTTGGATTATAATGAAAGTTTTTAAGTATCCTCAAAAAACTGTCAGAGTATCCTCAAACGGAGCTGATACTACGTTTATCCCAGGACAATAATGACAAATACCCTTCATTATTTGTAAAGAGTAACAAAACAAAGGAAGAAATGTATTAAAATGAACACAGCTACGCCGAAAGAAGTAATTAATATCTCTTTGTGCGAACAAACGTTGCATGATTACTAAAAATTATGTCATTTCTATTTAAGTTATACTTTTTTTTTTGGAGCGTCAGTCGTATGTCGCAACGCAAACAATATGGACTGTGGCTCGATAAAACGTCCATGTAAACACGCGGCTCTGCACCCGTACGTGTTGCCGTGTCGAAGTTAGTGTTGCCATAGTTCGGCTCGAGAATCCGGATTGTTGTTTTATTAAAGTGTTTTCATTGACATGATAAACGATGTTAGGGATTATTGAATCAACAAAACGGCAATGAAATAGACTACAAATAAGTAATTAGAATGATTGCGAACGGTTTCAGGAACGTAATAAATAATAAAGACTGGGGGACAGAATTTGTTCGTATTTTTTGGAGTAACAAGAAGGAGATAATGGATTACGTTACTAGAATAGTAGATTTACATTTCGGAAGAAACTGAAACTCAAGAAAATAAAATATACCTTTATAAAAATAAAACAGATGTGCTTTACTTAATTAAAAAACATTATTTAAATATAATTTTAGTTAACATAAAAAAAACGTGGATTGCTTGATATTTCTTGGAATATTTTACTTCTTATTTTTATGACTTTACCTTTTTATTAATCTCCGAGCTGTCCACCCATGGCTTCGCCAGTTTGGTCATAGAATCTATTTCTTCATATTTCATACTAATAGAAATTGCTGAAAATTTAAATTCTTGATTTCGATTCCGCCCACGTTCTTGATTTGGGTCCCGATTCCACATTCGATTTTGTCCCCGGTCTCATTCTCAATTTCGGTTCAATGCTGGGTGTCGATTCGGTGCCGGACCCACTTTCAATTTCAAGCTGCTTTAAATGTTACTATCTAAATAAAACATAAACAACATTACTTGGGACAGCGTACCTTTCTATGAGTGAAAGAATTTTTAGGGTTGGTTTAAATTCAGCTCAAGTGTTGCTATAAACACTCGAACAAAGTCTAGAACAATTCGAATATAACTTTGTAACAAAATTTAAAATCAAACGTTCGACTTCTTTTCGAATTTGCGGTCTTCGACTTTCATCAATAATGCTGTCAACCCCAATCTCGTTCCGCTCTCAATCCTAGGTCCTGTAACTTTCCTGATTTTCAAATTGGTCACGCTCTTATTTTAATCTCTGTCCTATATTTAATTTTGATCTCTAAGAAAGATCGGGAAAGTTTCTAAAAAGAAAAACTAGAAACAAATTCTAGTTTTTTTTATAGAAATTTTCCCGGACGTGCGTACAACATATCACCAAAGTTTCACAGTACGCAGATCAATGGATTACGCACGCATAAAAAAAATAAAGATACTTACATGGATTTTTATTTATATAGATAAATAATGTAAATCGGTAGTTTTAATTGTTTATACTAAGCTATAAACAATTAAAACTACCGATTTACATTTTACCGATTTATGATTTCCCGGGAGGGTCAAACGATTTATTTATTAAAAAATATAATATTTATTATTTACAGTGTCATTTTGTCGCCATATTTTTTGATATCACACTCATTTATGTATGTGACTTAAGTATTGTAATTTTGTTTTACCTTTTAAATTTTCACTTAAATCTTGGTATACGTATTACAATAAAATATTGTAATATGAAATTTATCAACACTATATATAAGTAGAAATTCTGAAAGATCACTTTATATATATATGATATATACCTTAATGAAATACGACTCAAATACATCATAGGATGTATACCATATGTAGAAGAATACCACGGAATCTCCATTCCACAATAACAAGACGCATGGCGACCCTAGCTAAAGGTCTTATGTTTGTTTAAAAAAATACCTATCATTGTGCGAACTGACATAATTCGTGCCGTCCATTACACGGGCCCTATTGTGGCAGGAACAGTGCTTAGACAAAGGGCTCTCACTGCATTTCGCCGTTGTACAAATTGTTTGATCTGGTCGCGCTGAGGCGCGGCTAACTTGCGCGCGTTTGGACAGGTGGCGCCGCTCGTCTGTGGTTATTGTGCATGTGTTTGCTCGGAATGGTTTTAATAGCGCACGAGAGAAGTGCTTGTGCCGATTACAATGATATGAAGTTAATTATAATCTATTTTTTTGGTACGATTTCTTTTTTATTCGATGAAATTAACATGTTTTTTTTTAAATGCTTGCCAAGATTATGTACTTTTGAAGCGCAAATGAAATCGCTATCTAGATAGACTGAACACAATGACTAAATACTGGTTCTTAAAAATATAGTAGCTAATTAAAAGAAATTTAAATTGTTGATTGTCAGCGTTAATAAATCCGAATGCATTTAACCCTACATTTTTAATAAATATTGAAATATTACTACCGCACAACTATTAATGTTATGCATAAAAATAATACAATTTATTAGCTAAATATCTAATAAAAAACCAATATAATAGACTTTCATATAAACTTTTATCTTTTCTACTGACATGTAAAATGTTAAAGTCAAATGTTGTCAGTTCATTTTTTTCTGTTTGTGTTTCTTTCTCCAAAAAAAAAATATTGAATGAAGTAACACAGTTTGTGTTGTAATGCTATCGGGACCAAGAATGAGATTGGATTCAGAATTGACAACAAAATCGGGAATTGGACCAGAAACGCGAGTGAGATCGTAATTGAAGTAGTGAGGGGGATCGTAAGAGGAAGTTAGAGGAGGAGGAGGGTGAGAACCGTAGGCGAGAGCGGAAACAGAAGCGAGTGCACGATCGCGCTCGTCGTCAAGAATGCGCTGAGATAAATGCTATAGGAAAATTGCGATGAAATCGAGAACGGTCTTGAGATGGAAACTAAGACCAATTCTTTTAATCGGATTCGGCGTTGAGGGTTAGGTTCGGAGTGTGTTTTAGATGGATCACATATAAAAGTTGAAGGAATTTATACGTCCGCATAAATGAAGACGCGGGCGGAAGATATTTATATAGAAATGTACTGCTTTTGAGGTTCGATATAAAATGTGAATCTGTCTTTTATTGTCGGTGTGTAAATATTTCCCAGTAAATTATTGAATATTTTTCCCCATTTAGCTTTAGCGATTTAATCTTTTGTTTGATTCCCTATCTTAATTGAAATCTTCTCTGTTGTGGAAATGCTCACAATAAATAATCCTTATATAAAATCTCCTTATAGTTTAAGATCCGAATTAGAAAAGACCTTCACTCATATGTTTAATGGATGGAAAGTATTTTATATCAAATTAGCTCATCCACGCTAGTGGGTTGGCTAAAAAATCGTAGCCAGATTATCATTAATCAAGAACTTGAAAATTGCTTTCTTTTAAACGTTGCACTCAATAGTTTAACGAACAAATTTTATACCAATCAAAAGTATGAAGCCTATACAATATACAAACGTTGGATTGTTTGTTCTTTTCTTGACGTAACTGTTGAGTTAGTTAGTATGAATAGGTAAATCGATACTAATTATTTGCACCTATCTGTTTAATAAACGAATCTTACATCAAAATAAATGATATTTCATTGCAATTATGATGATATAGGGATATCTGCGAAAAATTGGTTTGGATGACGGTAAATTATAAAATAACAAATTACAAACAATAAGGATCTTGCATTATGTGCGCTTTTTAAAGCTCGCCGTCTGTTGACGATAAACTTTCCTGAAGTTCTTTAGGCGTCTTCAGCACAATCGAGGAAAGATTGGATAGAGTTTGTCGCACAACTCATAATGCGAAGCGAGCTTTAAATATCCATTTCTCGTTCCGAGGACCACATACAAAATCAAATAAGTCAGAAATTGAAAAAACAGCTTTGAAAATAAAATTAATTCTCTACGAAACACGATATCGTCAGTTCTTAATTTTGCACATTTTTCAGATTTTCGGAACTCGACTCTCTCACACTAATATCTCTTTTAAGATTCCCTCAATCCACTGCTGGCGAGCGGCGACGACGCACAAGCGAGTGTAATAATTATTTCAAAAGCAAGCACTTTGTGTGACATCTGTTGTTGTGATACATCACGTACTCGTACAAGGATAATTGGGTTATTGTTCTGAAAAACATATACGCCACATTCTGTCCATTGTCTCACGCCATTTAATTATTATGCAAATCGTTTTACATGAGACAATAAGCGTCGCGGACGTTTTATCGACTATTCATTTTAAACGAATTTAAATAAAATGTTTTGTACCATCGAATGATAATTTATTTCGTTTGTATTACGGATTCCCGCGTATTTAGTTAGTAATGATAATAAAATAAATGTGGTTTCATTTTGTAAGTTGAAGTTTGTTTGATGATTCCTTATACAGTTTATTGAATTTCGTAAATTGTAGATAATAACTTGAATCAATACGCGTTTGCATAAAATGCGTCAATGACGAATATTATTTTTTCTTTGTTGCGTAACTAAAAAAAATAACAATAGAAGTGAGAAAAGTAGTTTAAAATAATCGAAAATATTCATCAATTTCTTGATAACTGTAACTTTCTTATCTTACTCGTGACAAAAAATAAGATTATTAACGTAAACTTAGCCTGATGAACCTTATAAAACACTTAAAAGTATTGTTCGCGACTTTGCTTGCGTGGACTACAAGTCCTCATCGCGTCATATCGTCCTAATCTTACTCCTGTTTCCGCTTACGCTCCCGCCTTCGTCCTGCTCCTCCACCACTCCGCTGCCGTTCCCGACTACACTCTGCGACCCCTCTCCATTCCGTAATCTCCGCCAAATAATGGAAAACCTTACAAAAGTATTTTTTTAAAGCAGTTTAACCGTATAATTGGACAGTCGTACGCGTTTGCATTAATAATATTAATATGAAATAATATATGTTAAGTTGGGAAAAAAGTTATTTTCATTTTATATGTAAAAATTTGCAGTAAAATATCTTTAGTTGGGCTATTCGTATCTGGCTAGTTTTGATACCATTAAACAGATCATATTTAAAAAAAAGAAAAACCAAAAGTAAAAAGGGTGTCCCGTCCTTTTTCTATTGTGTTTATGTCGACCAAAACGAGTGAATCTAACGTAGAAATTCGATAAACTTTGAAGTTTTATTACAAAAAAGGGAAAAATGCGATACAGGCCGCGAAAAACATTTGTGACGTTTATAGACCTAATGCAGTGTCAGTAAGACTAGCACAAAACTGGTCCAAGAGTTTTCAGTCCGGTAATTTTGACGTCAAAGATGAACCTCGCTCTGGTCCACCTGTTACGGATAAAGTCATGCGCGTAAAATGCGTATATGCTCTACCTGTGTAAAGTTGCATATGAATTAAATTGTTTTGGAATGTGCTCATCAATATCTTCAATGTATCCATATTGTAATAATAGAAGAATTTTTTTTATATTTGAAAATTAATTTAATTTGACAGCAATATGGCTCATACAGCCGCCATATAAAATTAAAAAGGAAAATATGTAATCAGTGTCACTAGGGATGATATATATATCTAACGATACTCCATACATCTAAATCTGTTCAGGCATTTAAAGTAATGGTGGAATAATAAAATTCACATACGCACATACATACATGAACTTTGAAAACATTACACTCTTTTTGTGGGCAATCATAAAAAAGAAGAATCTTTACCTGTTAATACATGCTCTATCTTTTCTGTATAAAAATATTTTTCATTCTCATTTCAAAACTTACTCCTATGTTCGTCTTTAAATCCCAATCACATGTTTCAAGAAGGAATAAAAATCAGAAATACGATTTTAGTTGCAATTCAACGTATGATCTTCTATAAATCCCTTTAATATTCACTGCTTCTAATACTCAATACCCTATTACAGACGCAGAAAACGTTATTCAAGAAAAGTCGTTTAGGATTACATTCATGAATTAAAAAGTAAAACGAAGTTTTTCGTTCAAAAGTGTAACGAAATGTGAATAATTTATGATTAACTTGATAAACGTATCGAATACACAAATAAATCGAGATTTATTGGCTAATTCCTTCCATAATCCGATAAATAGCTGGATCACGATTAGCATATTAAGCGCGTAGTTTGTTACCGGGCGGAAGTAGCCAATCGCGTGCGCCGCCGGAAACGCGCTCCGCCCGTGCGCCGAACCGACTTCCGGTCACGTGACCTAACCCCATTTACATGACATTAGCGCGGAGGACTCCGAGAGAGACTGACGTACGGAGCGCATGTCATGGGAATACGTTTCATGATTTATATATAATAAAGAAAAAAATAACAATAACTTCGAATATTTACTTGTTAAGTTTGGTATAAATTTATTATACCATATGTAAATATAATAGTATAAAACTAGATACCTATTTTCGGCATTTTTGTCTAAGAAACAGTCAAACACAGGAAGCTTAATAGCGAATTGTACCAAGCAACATCTAAACACATCGACTTTGTTGAGAGTTTTTTCAAAACAAAGAAGCATTAACGATATCGAATCACAAGGAAACGTGAACAGAGCCATGTCGAAGAAATTTTGTTTCAACCAGCAATAATTTTTTATAATTTACATCGAAACTTTTCTATGTGCACTCGTCTACTATTTTTAAAGAAATATAAATTCAGCGTAAAACATATGTCCAAAACTTTAATTTTTTTCTTTGATTGCACATAATTACAAAACTTTAAGGCAAACAGACAAACAAACCCCAACTAAACAATGGAACACCATTTATTTGGCCTGGCATGCACTTGGATACGGTACGAATTGCTTATCACATATTAAGCAATTCGTACCAAAAGTATTTTTATATTTAAATATCAATACAGAAGTTGCAATTTTCAATTAATCGATTTAAAGTGCATACATTTAGCCTAGTTTTTTTATGCACCTAAACAATTGATAGCGGAACGAAATAAAGAGCGGAGAGTTGATAGTACGACTGATAAACTTTCAATTAAATAGGAGATATAGATGCTTAACGGATTTATAAAAATCGTTGCATTACAATGATATCCACAGACCGCCTCTACAGACAACCCAGAACGTAATCTCCTGGCGGCTCCCAGTAATGGGAGAAGGCAAGGAAGAAGTTGCATTACGATATTGCATTTGGCGATGTGTTTGACGTCTATCCGTTTTATAATTTAGATTTCACCGGTTAGATCTAAAAATTTCAAAATTGGTAAATATATCAAGGTCTCATTTTTAAACATTACGATGTATAAAACGGATATTGCTGGATATGTCCAAAATATATGAAATATTCATTATTATTTTATTGAATTATTTTTAGTATAAAATAACAATATACTCATAAGTCAAAACATTCGAATTAACGTATTAAAAAAGTATTATATTAAGATACATGTGATACGTTCGTTTATAAAATAAATTTACCTTGAAATTTATTCAAAAACAAAGCAAGTGATTATCTTTGCGTTTTATGACACGTCGATTCCAAAACCAGTTCACGTCGGTCCTTACGTCTAGTGCTCTCGTACTGACCGGTTCGTTCCTGACAGGTGAACATCGTCGGTGTTCGACATCCAATATCGCTCGCTAACTTCACACTGACTTGTGAACAGTGCGTGGATAACTTACGTGGCACCAATTGAAAATTACGTGGCGTCACAAACCGTTTGATGAAGGCGACCCGAATCGAGCTCCGGCTCTATCTATGCATCGAATCTTGACGAACAAACGGACAGTCCTTCTCCACAATATCCGAGGCCGGCGATGGTAGTGGGTCGAGTGATTTGCAAAACTGCTCCTATCTATCATTTTAGATACGGTTAGTTACTTTCGTCGGCGTATGCCTTCCCCCGGGGGCGATGCAATTTTTGCATGTCATTTGACTGGTAATGATGGTGCGTTGTAATGGTCCGTTTTAGATGTTTTGTATCATTGAACGCATTATGAACACTTATACAAATGTGACAATTCTTAGGGACGTGCTTGCATCGAATGATCTTATTGAATTAGTATTTAGTAGTATTTTAAAGTTTGAACACGCAGTACTAAGATTCTTTGTTCATTTTGATCGATTTGCATTTTGTGTTCATGCACTGTCGCAGAAATATCAAAAACCACGTGCGTGTCGAACCACGCGCAGTGGGGGTTGCGTAGTTGCTCGTCATAGTATATGGACGTAGAAATACGAATTTTGTTTGATACTATGAACATATTAATTGAATTCCCGATTTAATGGCTAATAACGCCCAAAACGTTTACATTTATAAGTTGGTCGACTGTGACTCCTTAACTTGTAAAGCCAACTTAGTTGTGACAGTTTTCCTTTCAATTTCATTATATATACTACTTACTATCGTGCATTTTGTAACATATCCAGGAATAACTATTTACGATAGAGGGAGACATTTTACTTTATCAAAAATTAGCAATTTAAAGCTTAATATTTTTCAAACGGATCCTTAAATAAAAAAAAAAACGTTTTTAAAGTAAAGTAAGCTTCAATGTTTTTGCGGATTTGTAAAACGATATCCAACATCACGGAAAAAAAAAGAAGTATAGGATAGGTGCCTTAAAATAATTTATTTTCAATATTTTATTCTTTATTCTGTCCATGTGACTTATATGAATACTCATCCTAAATTATTGCTTTAAATATTTAAAATGTCTGTACTGATTCTATTCTCATAATTCTTCTGAAAAAAATTTGAAAATTTTGTATATGTAACACATGTCATAAATTTTAATATCTTCCTATTGTATAGTTATTGAAATCTGAATGTCTTACCTTCTTTAACGATATATTATTTTTACAATATGAAAAATGACCAATGATTTTCAAATAAACTTGAACAATATAATTTTCAAATAAACCTTATAATGGAAGCATATTAATAATATATATTAATATGTATATCTGTGTTGATCATTTAGAAAATTCAATTGTTTTTGGAATGAAGTTCTTTAATGCAGCTTGCGGTAGGAATTGACTGGTCGATATCGTAACATAACGAAAAAGCGTTACTCCCTCTCCTTAAACTTTTTGATTTGTTTTATGTAATTTGTAATTTACTATTTTTTTTCGTAAAATATTAAATGAAACTAGTTTATTTTTAGTTCTAAACACTAATTTATTTCAAACTTTAATAAATTCAATACTTTACATATGAAAATGGTATCTATTATCGATTGCAAAAATTAAATAATTTTTCAGATTATTTAATAAATAAAAGAAAGAATATAAGAAGTCTTTATAAATAAATACAGGCCGCTGTTTAGTGCTTTCATAACGCCGTTATCAATATGGTGATTTATTAAGTATTATTTTTTAACTAATTTATTTGCTTTCGGAAGTTAATTTACTTCATTGTGTTTCTTATTCATTTTTTATATAAATTTTTAATCTAATATTTAATAAATTAATATTTTTCCTAAAATTTTAAATGAAACTCTTAAATTTTTTCACAATAATTAATAATATAACTTTTATTTCCATAAATATTTTTTTCTTCAATTGTAGTTTAAATTTTCCTTCACTTATTTTTCTTTTGTGTTATTCAATAAATTACTTCCAAACGTTGTTAATTTATTTAATTGTGCCTATTATTTCATGCGTAATATGTAGCAGAAAGAACTTGATTTCAACCAGGCATTCCACGATACTTCTAGTTTTTTTTTTCCTACCACGTCTTATCACAATTTCATTTTCGTATGGACGGTTTGAACCTTTAACATTCCACGTTCATACAATATCAGGACTGTTAACAAAGAAGAACAATAGATCGGACGGTTCGCATATAGGCGTCGAACCCAAACCTTTTTATTCTAAATCAACGCGTTGACCATTCGGCTACCGCCATTTTTGTTAAACAAATTGCTGCGACATACGTATAAAGACTTTCATTTTAATTTCCACTAATCCGATACATTTTCTCGCGTTCAAACCTCGGACGTCGCCAACAAAGACGAGGAGGGGAAAACATTGGCAAAAAAGAAATGGAAAGGTAAAAACGACAAAAGCATAATAATTTCACCCTCGATTTAGTCCAGGGGGGGCGCACAAAGCCCGCCATATTTCATTCGGATGTATCCTTCGCACCGATGTCCATTTATAATGACCAGGTTCCTCCCGAGGTATATGTTAATATAGCACGGAAGAAAAACGTGAAAGAGATCGATTCAAAAAGGTCGGCCGGCGCGGCCCGCCGGGGAAATGGGGCCGGCCCTCGCCGTTAGTTTTGTGACGTGCGCTTGAATACGTTAAATTTTACGGAATAAAACCTTCTTTCTCGCCGTCTGTCTGTAACTAATGGTGCGACGCCAGTGCCTGATGGCCGACCACTCCGAGTGTTGGGATACTTTTTCTTATTACAGAGAGAGCATAATGCAAATCACTACCTTTGGCGTGTATTGTAGAGAAACTACATTATGGAATGTACTAGGAACTCAAGAAGTGATTTAGAACTATTTTTCTGTAAACTTTGGGTATCAGCTTAAAACTAAAACTTGAACGGATTCGAATAAATTTTGTGATTATGTAAAGCAAGATTAATTAATTTTTTTTAACCCAAAGACAATAAAAACAAAATCATGATGATAATACGGCAATCTATCAATCATTTGCCCACTCGATGTCTTGATCTCGCGCAATAATGCGAAAATTAAAACACGCGTGCGGCGCCCCCGAGCGCGTCTCCCGCGCCGCCCGCCCCCGACTTTCCCTCAAAAGCCGATTTTCGCCCGTAGGTGCGGAGCGTAAGAGATGACAGCGAATTTAATTAAAAAAAATCTTGTGACGGCGCCCGCCTTTCACAACATATTGTAGAATCGGATCCCCGATTGACGCGGCCACAATGCCGCTGTCTCCGCGGGATTTTTTTTTAATTTATTTTATTTAAATAGGCGCACCGTCGAATAAAATGTGAGGGGCCCGTAGGTGAGGCGTCGAGGGCCCGCGTTCAAATATGTGTAATGGCCCCTGTCGAGTGCCTCCTCCGTCACTTACTAATTTAGGCTATGATATTTTGCGGAACAAGGAGACTCTGTCATGAAAACAGACTGATGTCGAATAGACGGGGCTGCCTATTTTCAAATTTTGATTGATTATTTCCCGGTCGTGCGATGTTTTGTGGTATTACAAGTTGGACATTGCGATATGCTTTGTTTTTGAAATTTACAACTTTTTTTAGTATTACTATGGCTATGTATCTTTTTGTATCTAAGTGGTATATCCTGTAATATGAACTGCGCTTCTAGTCCTATACTGATCTATTATTCATTCATTTTTATATCAATGCTCATAAAAACACTATAACCATAAATCTTTATTAAAAGTAATTTCTTGAAATATAAAATGCTGCCCATATTTCAAAATATTTATATTATCCGGTAACAGCACCATATTGGTTTCCACATCTTCTATACTTGTATTAAATTTAAATTCGATAGAGGTTTTGAAATATTTCCGTCCTTTCGAATTGAATGTGGAACTAATCAACTAACAATACCAACACGTCGGTACCCCATGCGAACTCCATTTCAGTAAATTCCGTTCCACGGCATTCGGACAGCGAAACACCGAATATGGGCCGCTTTAATAAACACACTAATAGCCGTAAGGAGGCGGGCGGCTGACCGTCGCTAAATTAATCTCTCGAGAGACCGCACTCGGAATTATTCATACACAAAGCGTAGGAATAATTAATTGGCACTCGAAGCAGAGTTCTCGCCTCGCCCATTGTGCGTATTGTGTTGTCTCCATTGAACACGTCTGTCCATTACGACGCCTGAGCGCCGACTGACCCGTGTTTGTGTTTAGATTTGAATTTGGAAAGCGCTATTTTAAACTACCGTTTAGTTCTAATCGATTTAAAAGACAAGGACCTTTCATGATTGTTGTGTAACTTTAAGAATTGGATAGAAATTTAAAGTTTTTGTCTAACTGAAAGAACTTGAAAGGTATTACTTAAATAAAAACTATAGGAACATAATCATAAACTTCATAAGCGAATTTTATTGCATACGAAGTTTTGCAAAAAAACTTTAGTGCGAAAATATAGGATACGTCGTTCCGTTATGCGGTTATAGTGCCACTTTTCTAGCTCCATTATCACACAATGAAAATCCATCCTGAGCAAAGAACGTCTCAAGACAATCCCAACAAGTTCAAACATAGCTAGGATGCGTTGTGTCGTTATGGAGTTCCAGTGCCAAACATTCAGCTTCACCGTCAGACCCTGAAAATACGGCTAGGATACGTTTTTTTTATTATACAGTTAAAATGCTTTCAGTTCTATCAATTAACCCTAAAAATCGTTCATGGCCAGTATTGGCCAGAATACATTTTAATACAATTGGAACAATAATATATTATAGTAATAACAATATAAACTCACCTATTTCTTAGAGGAGTGCGCAGAGACTATAGATTTCCGTATGGAATGTTCGTTGCATATCTCTCTTGGTTCACTAACATCCATCAATGTTCTCATGCAAGCTTCTCGGTTTCGGGTACTATAAATTTGGCTCTTTTTTAATATGCCACCAATATGGTCTGCATTGTATTTTCTAGGGCGATCCTAGCCGACGTTTCCATCAAACACATTTGCCCTATAGATTTGTCTTGTCAGTCTACTTTCATTCATCCTTTCCAGATGGCCAAACCACGCAATATACCTCTTTCTACTCTATTCATTACGTCTTCCTTCAAACCACACCACTCTCTAACATCACTATTTATATTGAAACAATTACGGTTGTTGTGTAGGACAACTGCAGCTATACTTTTAGGCTTCAAAGGAGATACTGTCTATATGGTCACCATTACGGAATCAAAATGATAATAAAAATAATAACATATAGTATATAGGATTTTGCAAAACGACCCTTGCCACCTTTGAAACACACTGATTCTCTTTATAGATTTCTTTTGTTGGTCTACTTTCATTCATTCTTTCCAGATGGCCAAATCAACGCAACATACTCTTTCTACTCTAGCCACTACATATTTTTTAAACCACATCGTACTCTGACATAACTGTCCCTACCTCTATCTTTCAAAGGCGATCCACACGTATTACGTAGAGATCTCATCTCCATCGTACTAATTCTACTTTTATTTTTCTTTAGCCATACGGTTCTAACAGCTCATCCAATTTTTACCTTACCTTTTTTCAGAATCCCGCTTGTGCATTCCAGATCTTACTTCGGGTTTCATTCACAATCCTCTCAATAAATTATTTTTACATACAGTTTGCCAACGAAACTGAAGAGACTTATAGGGCGGTAATTTGTGCAAACCTACCGTGAGCCATTCTCTTAATAGACAAGTAGAATGACGGTTTTACACCAGTTATTAGGTACCCTATGACTTTTTCAGCATTTATGATAGAGTTGGTACAGCAGGCTTACCACAGTACCCCCACCGCCCCTCAACATCTCTAACGATATCCTATCACATCCGACAGTTTCAACCGTTCATATTTATGAACGGTGGAAATTGTGAAAGCACTAAAATTTTTTAGTGCTTTCACAATTTCATCCACCCTAATTTCATTTTCATTGTCATTATCAATCATATATTAAATTGTAGTAAAATCTGCAACTATACTTTCGTGTACATGCAAAAATACTTTCAAAATAATTCTTCCATCGCTCTTTCATATGACTTTATTCATTCAGTAAACATCCATTATCATCTTTAATCACATTTATATACGATGTCTCGCAATTATTGCGGGCCTTTTTAACCACATCCAGAAAATTTTTGGTTTGCCTGGAAATCGTCCAAAAATCTTATGTCATAGCTTTCTTTTATTTTATTCTTTCTTCTTTTGATTATTTTTTAGCTCTCATTTTTGAATCTTTATACATACTTTCAACCTCCTTTAGCTTTCAAACAGTCCGTTTTTTCACTCTCTGTTTTACATTTGCAAACAGTAAATTTAGCCATGCTTTCTTTTTTTCACTAAATACTTTATTTTCTTCGAAATGTCACCATTCATTCCCTTTTTTTACAAACATTCGTTCTCTTGTTTGCTCCACGTACCTTTTTTTCTTCGTCTACTAAAACAAATTTCGTTAATTTCCATAATTCGTCAAGTTGTGGCTAACTTTCTAGATGGTCGTACTATTTCATACTGCTTACCCTATCCATAGAATTTTCATAAGGTGGGTTTTATAAGAAAAAAACAATTTGATTTGACGCCTGTAATTCTTCGACATTAGATATTGTATTATTATTTAAATTGATATTTACGTATATTAAGTGGTGCACTTCAGATTCGCCAATTCGTTTGTTTATCAGCAGGCATGGCGGGGGGCGGAATGGGGCAGGCGATGGGCGGCTACTACGGCGCGGCGTACGGGCCGCTGGGCGCCAGCATGGCCGCCGCCGCCGCCGCCGCCGCGCAGCAGACCGCCATCTCGGCCGCGCTCACCACGCCCGGCGCACAGGTCACTCGATCGCCCCTTAACTCACTATATGTAGATCATACGGCTTGTAGCCGGGATTTGAATGTCTGACATTGTTTTTCAACATATTTAGACGTAACACCTATACCTTCCTTTATATCCATGACTAGTATACAAATTTTGTTATTTCTTAAAAAAAAACGAAATTGAACAATATTTATCGCCCTAATTTTATAATTAATACTTTAAAATTTATAACAACACTGAAACAGAAAATCCTAAACAAGTGCTTTATTCCTGGGCGGCCGAAGCAGTCTGTGTAGGCTGTGTTAAAATATACAGAAATACATTCTGCTTGAAAACCCATATCTTTCCATACATCTCGACTAGAAAAATATGTTTTGTTTTTGTCGTTATCAAAAATAAAATATATTTCTTAATCCTTCCACCTGCCGTAGGCGAAGCGGAATTCGGGGATGTTCTTTGGATTAGGCTGTCCTCTCAGACGTATAGTTATTATCTGATATTCAAGATCTTAAAGCGATAGGTCAAACATTGCAGAGTGAGGTTTTAACTTGAAGACGAATGAAATGTGGTTTTACAATATAAGAATTTATTGGTTTTTATAAAGTTTCGATGGATGAATTAAAAGAATTAATGAGAAAACACTGACGGAGGAAATCTAAAAAAGGTAATTTATTTGATAAAAGACATAAGGACTATCTTTGAATATCGTATGAAAACCGAAGCGGTGTCATATTTAAGAAGGATCAAATTTTAAACACTCAAAACCACTAAGTCACACAAACCACAACGATTTATCACAATATCAGCGCTGCATGAAAGACATTATACAAGGGGCGTTCAGTAAAAAGTGAGAATGAGGTACTAACTTTATGGAACCAAAAAAAGTGAATACTGGCTGGTAAAGCCGGAATATTGATTAGTTTCTAAAAATTTTAATATCTTTTGTTTTTTAACAATGGGAGTCTTTTGTTTGCACTGTCGTAGAGCGTTGTTGAAAATGGAAAAAAATTAATAGTTATTAAGTATATTTGTGCTTCGAAAAATTTCATTATAAAACGAGTCAATTAAAACATACAGAATTAAGAGCAAATTTTTCACCGTATCCTACAGTTGCCCGTTTGTGCGCCGAATTCTAACGCAGAAGAACATCCACTAAAGATGACCCTCGCTCAGTTGCTCAACAACGGTGGTGACCAAAAACATGGTAAAAAGTCGAAAAAATTGTTATAGCACGTCATCATGCACGGTATGTTTTATAGCCAAAAAAACAAAGATTTCGACTGGTAGTATACATAGCATTTTATACGAACGGTTTGGGATGAAAAAAATATTAGCGCGCTGGGTCCCTAGATTGCTTACCGATGCACAAAAACAAACCAGGCTGAACATTTCTCAAACTTCGATCCGATCTTGGTCCGATATGCAGCCGCAGCTGACAAGTGGATTGACGATTACGATCCAGAAACAAAGTTACAATCTATAATCTGAAGTTAAAATGAGTTGTTCTGCCGGAAAGATCATGGGCTGTCTTTTTTGAGATAGTAAAAGGGTGCTCATGATAGAATATCACGACCGTGGAGCTGCTGTTACGGACTTTTTGTAGAAGTTGAAGTTGACTCAATTGAAGAACAAATGAAAAAATTTCGTAACGAAATTTGAAAGAAATGGTGAGGCAAACTAGCGAAAATCGTTTTGTTCCATCAAGATAATGCTTCGTCTCACAGTTCCGCTGTTTTTATGGCTGCAATTCGAGATGCTGGTTGTTAAATATTTGAGCATGCTCCATATTCACCCGACCTTGCTTCTATTGATTTCTATTTATTTCCAGAGTTGAAGGAGTATCTCTAAAGACTGAGATTCGAAGATGACAAAAAAGATTATATAGTAGAATGTGGTGGTCTATAATTCCTGCTTACCCCTCCAGAAAATATCCGTAAATCTATATTTTTACATTTGTATTTTTGAGTAAATTATACTTTTCTATTTTGTTAGTCTAGAATTCCCGTTATAGGTCCGCTTAATTCTCAACTTAAATTTCAAGTATAATTGTTTAATTCCTTACTAACCTACTTCCCAATGTAACAAAACTAGGATATAGAAAGTCTGCGTAGATTACTCCGTTACAACATATAAATACGCCATTTTAAATCATAGTCCGGTCATACTTATTATTCGTTATAGGATTAGGTATAATTGTAAAATACATTAAAATTAATATAACGGAAGGGTCGGGAAACAAACTTACTACAATGGCAAACACGAACCATATTCACAATAATACTAAACGATAGAATTCTGGCATTCATCACGGAGAAGGATGATCGAGGAGAAAACGCTCATCAGGGTCCGGGATTCGGGTCACGGGACGGATTATGGAATAATTAGTGTAAAATACAGTCCGCATGACGGGGCACATCCGCAGATTTCGAGGGGGGGATACAAGCTCATATGCCTAGTGGAAATAATCGTTTGTTGACGCAAAATATTAATTTACAGGACGGATGAAGCAGCTTAGGAGGTTAACCGGGAGAAAAGGAATGTTGTGCAATATTGTTGATCAAATTTTATTTTTATTGTTCAATATGTGATTTTCGTTTAACATAAAAAATATCGTTAGGAGCGTAGAAATGAAATATTTTCTACGGAAATACGATTAAAAAGTTTACTTTATTCGACGACTAATTCCCGCTTACCGAGACAACAGGTTTCGAATAAGTCAGTAATTATATTTAAAATAAATCATCCAATCGGTTTTGCGATCGTTTTTTTTACAAGCTGAGAATATTATTGTCTAACGTGACTATTTACTCTGCTTTCAAATTTTCAAAAAAGAAATGGTAAATTAATATTAAAAAGGAAACAGTTTTATATTACTGTTCTAGTTTTGTTTAAAAAAATATCTTTGTTTTGTAATTCAGAAAAAAAAACGATTTTTGTCTTAATCGTCTAACACAACTTTATTTTGCTCTTAGAATATAAATTAATAAATGCCATTACTTTAAACATTCTAAACTCAGTGATCTACCCTAATTATAGGGTTCAACTGCATTATGGTTCGCTATAAGACAATTGCTCTGGATTTTAAAAGAACATCAGAAATATCGATGGCCAATGACACAATAATAATATAAAACATTTAGGATAGTATACTTAAGGAATTTTGAGATTAGAATTGATGGATTTTATTACACATCTATTAGCTGCGCCCGCGGCGTTTTTGCTGTCGAGGGGAACGAAGGCGCTCGGAGCGGGTGGGGAATGGTGTGTGATTTGCAATCTGTTCTAATCTCGACAGCCCTTAAATTGATATATCGCTGTTTATCTCTCGACGTTATTATGCAATTTAAACAATACGCACTCACTGGTACGTGATGCTTTATAAAAAATAAATTAATCCAATGTTCAATATACCAGCAATTTGTTCAACATTTAATCAGAATGACCTGAGTTTTGTCAGGTAGTAAGTTTTGACGTCAACACTTTTTTATTTCTTCATAAATAATGCTATGCTCTTCCTACTCTATATTGAGCGGTGGCGGCCGAGTGGTCTAGGCATAGCTTTTTAGAACTAGAAGTTTCAGGTTCAAATCCTGACCATTGGCGAATGAACCAGTTTTTTACTAAAATCTAATCACTGGTGTTGATTAATTGTTCGTGATCTATTCAATTTTTATTAAAAAATAACTCTCGAAAGTTTGATTTAAAATTAAATGCGCGTCTATGTATACGTGAATAACAAAGGAAACATTTTTATTAATATCACTTTTAATCTTCAAACATTTTTAACGAGAATTGCATTATTAGATAGATGATATCATAAAAACCAGGGCTCGAATTAAAACGACATAACAAGGTAAGCGATCGATGCGCACACTCAATAAAACTAACAAGCGTTTAACACGCTGAATGTCACTCGCACTCCACTCCCCTCCTCGGGATTAAACGTCAGAGGGTAAGATTAGGGAGTTTTAAATTGATAGAACGACGGCCGACGGCGGCGCCCTCTCGAGTTCTCCCGCCGCGTCGTCTCCCATTCGATTGCGGATGTGGCTTAACTTTGATAATTCATGATTAAAAACTGAATCGAATTATTATTTTTTTTCCGATAATTGTTGTAAACATGATGTGATTAGGTTAAAAAGCCAGTATTTACCGAATTAATTGTATGCTTAGTTCAAATTTATACTATGATCAAGGGTTGAAATTAAATTATGTTTGGTCAAGCGGGTTGGACTCGAAACATACCTAAATTCATCCTCAAATTAGTTACATTGCTGCGCGGTCACAAATCGCGATTGTCTCATTCGATTCTCGCGCATTTATCTGTTTATCGCTCTAGCTTATTAGGTAATAGTTTTATTAAATTAACCCTAAGCGGGAACACCGCCTCGAGGTACCTCCGGGGCGGTCGGCCCGGTAGCGGGCGCGGCGGGGGGGACGGCCGGAATCGATTGTGCATCGATCCATCAGCGCATTGTGCCCGCTAATAGAGGCCCGGCTAACGTGCGAGGCGAGTTTTTTTCGATTAACGCATCGAATCGGCCCCCGCGCGCCGCGAAACAATATAATCAGCTACCATTGACGGGGCGGCGCGCGTATCAACACGTGAGCTGCGCCGGCGCTGCTGCCCTTACCTGTCGGCGGGGTGCGGTATTAAAAACGGTGATACGGCACATTCGCGGCGGTAACGAACCATTGTGCGTCGCCGATTCGATTATCATCGTGGGTGATTTATCTTTCGAGAGGAAACCAGGCATACGTGAGTTTTTACCGGTTTTCGGGGCCGATACGAAAATTCCCCTAATCCGGCGCGCGATCGCCGGCCGGCGCACCTCGGGCCGGCGCTTTGGGTTTTTTCTCTATCGACGGAATGAAATTGTTTTGTTGGGCTATATTAGGTGCTGCAAAAAAAATCTCATCGCGGCGATGAGATAATTTTACCGATTAGTGAAAAAACGAACCTTAAAATGTGTCTAATTTGATAGCGACACCGACTTAACGAGGTGCCGACGCGGTGCTGCTTCACCACGATCGCGCGCCGGAAACTTTTTCGGTAAATTTGATACGTGCTGAAATTACAATCTTCTGTTGGTCGTGAACGTGGTTTTCAAACTAGAAGTAGTACTAGGTTCGAGTCTTGACCTCGTGAGAATGGATAGTTGAGCTTAAACGTACTTAACTTAGATTAAACGCACTCATTCATCAACTCGAAAACCACATTAAGCTGCCGGGCCCGGATGTTGTTACCAAACTCAGTTACAACATCCGAGTTGTTACCGAGATGCCGTTAACAACTGTTAACGTTTGTTACTTACAATTGGTAATTGGCGACACCTCACCGTACGGAACCAATATGGAAGGTTCGTGTCGAGTCTGATTTGAAAAGACTGTGAGATGAAACCTAACAACAGTGCAATCACTAAATTGGACTCAGTAATGTCCCAGGCTTTAGATAGTACGGCCGCTTGCAATACGAAAAATGCGCTTTTCAATTCCAGAGCTGCAGCTCTCGGTGAGCGGTTGTTTTAAAGCTAAGAAGTCGAACGATACGAATTCCCGAATGTAATAGGGTTGCAAATATCGCCGTAGATTCTCATACTCTTCAGTTGTGTGCTTCAAACTCTCATTTGAAATAATTAACTGTTAAAGTCAAAAGCTAAATATGTCAAAATACGCTTTTTTAACTTCATAATTGACCGTTAAATAAGATAATCTTAAAGATATTAGCATTTGTGACATTAAATTAATTCACAATAATGAAGTCGCACGTACGCACGCACACATCCACTCACACGCGCAGCCACATAGACGTCACTCATAAGTATAAAAGATCCCAGAGATCTTAAAATATCAAGAGCTGATGAAAACTCCATTTTTGACAGTGGGATTGAAAACAGTGTTTTCCCAATTTATAAAAAAAAATCTGTTTTCATATAGCGTCAAATTTATTGACTTCTTTTTTTACGCATTGCTTTATATTAAGTATCGTTAGACGGGTATGTGAAAATGTATTAAAGTTTCTTTAGTAATTTTTTCTCTGAGGTAATTACAGTTTCTTAGTTTTCAAGATCGTTTGTATCCACACTCTAACTGAACTATATGTTTTAAAAATCGTCAAATAATAACCACAAAATTTATTACTGTTTCATAAATATGGACTTATTAATAACTTATTTTGGGAAAAATCTATTAATAACTTTTTTTATATCTACAGTTTTCAGCTTTCAATAGTAAAAAAATAATCACAGGCTCAAAAAGTACCGATGTACATTGCAATGCAATCATTCCTATATATTTACTTATTGCCATATCATTTCAGACTTAATTTTTCCATTTATGAGGGTCTATGCGTTACTCGTTTGATATAACGAAATAAATTTGTACTCTAAAAAAAGTTTTGTAAAGAGTGATGATTTTCTAAAACTTTTTTATTCTTTACTTATTCTAAATGATATCAAAATTTTGAGAAAGTTATATTCTAAATTGAAAATATTCAACTCACACATATAAGCAATTACTATTATAAATATCACATCACAAATATATAATGAAAATATTCGCCCTTCTCTAATCAATTGTATTTTTTTCATATTAGTTATTGACTAGTTGTTTGATCAACTATAAAGAAAATGAAGAATTTTCAATCCTCCATCAGAATCTCACAGCAGTCAGCCCTCAACCAAGATGACACTTGTTATCAGCAAAGATCTTGTATGACCCACTGACACAAATCTACTGACCAATATTCTCTAGAATCTGAGCAATATTCTTTTTAATGAACGGTTAATAATTTTTGTACACTTTTCCATGAAGTTTTTGTAAAAAAGTCCTAAAAATCCCTGTTGCAGTACCTACTCAAAAATATTGTACTGTTGGAAAATGTACCTTCTGTTGCAGAAACAAACAATTAGAATACAGGCTGATTTTCTGTTACGACGCTCAATTGCCGAATACAATGAACAATACAAACGTAAAATCTAGCGACAAAGTTGATCCCTTTAATCATAACCTTTACAAGTGGCCAGTTTAACTCATTTAAGACGGCAGTAAACCGCACGGCCGATGCGGTATTGTGCTCTAAGCCTGATTTACCGAGCCGGTGCCCGACCCGCGCCGTATATCTTCCCTTTAAGCGATATTTAAAGTCAATATTTTTCTTCGACTACCCGCACACTTCATTGGCTTGAAATGTACCAGGTAACATTGTCGCTCCTTGATTTGTGTATAGCCAATAAGCTGGATCTCATTCATATGTTAAATTGTATTACTTTTGTGATAGTGGAGTGTGAGTGCGTCGCGATGAGCTTTTCGTTTATGTTAATTATCATTTATATGGAAAATGTGGACTTCATAAAATAAACATTAACCTGTGATTTATAGATTCTCGTAGTTTTTTTTTTACTGTAACTAAAGACGGTGATGGTTTAATATTGAATAAATATTCGATATTTGGGTGATGTTTTAAAAAAAATCTTAATAATCAATGATTATAATTTAAGGTGCCACAAGTATAATACATCATTCGAGAATGTCAAATTTGGATTAAAACTTCACACCGTTATAGTCTTCCAAATATTTACATTTTGTTTAATGTTAATTTAATAATTTTAAAATTTATGACATTTGAGAATTTTCAGCAAACGGCACTTGTTTTATTTCATTAGTTCTCGAATACAATTCATATTCGATAATTAAACATTGATTTTTAATGCTAATTAATCATTTAAAACGAAAACCGTAAAGGGTATCTGACTTATTTTAACGCTGAGTACTTTAATAAAATGTATTTGTTGCAGGTCGGCTCTTCAATGGACGCCATGTCCAAATATTCCCTCGAGGCTGAAAAATACCGCGGCGCTTACAGCATGTACCCCGACCCGTCTCGAAGCTACTTAGATTCAGCCGCGCTGTCGAAAGCCTATATGTACATGGACCAGCAGCAACAGAGGTCCTATCCTATGGACATCAGCAAGATGTACACAGAAGCGTCAGCGGCCGCCATGGCCGGTCTCAGCTCCGCCCCGAGCTCCATCTCGCCGAGGTCGCCGGCCGACTCCCCGGACATCAACGTGAAGACCATCCCTCAGGACAGAATAGAGGCCGGCAGCTCGTCATCGTCGGCGTCGAACGCCTCTCCGGGTGCCCTGTCCTACTACCAAGGGTCCTCCGGTCTACTCGCGATGCCCCAGTATCCCGGCCAGTATCCTCAGACCGGTCAGAGTAGTGGTGAATTCCGAAGACCGTTGACGGTAATATTTTGACCTGATGGTTTTTAATTCACGGGTAGACCATGTTGGGAAAACGCCTCGTTTGTATAGTGCTAATGATTTTTCAAATCCTATTTTCAAATTGTTTTAATTACGTTTTTTATCCACTGGCGGTGTGCCATTTCCCTAAGACATTTAGAGTTGTTGTCTTTATCAAGTTGTACTTTATTAATTAAGAAAATATTTTTTTGCTAATTGGTAATTACACTTTTGTATGCCACTAAAATTATACAGTTTATTATATTATAAATCCCTTTGATTATAATATGTGTGGTTACCAAAAGAGTCAGAAGTGTCAAAGCTTGGAATCGCTTGGACATCCTACGTATTGAAATAATTTAATAAAATTCTCAAAAGACTTTTATTTTAGAAGCACTTCAACAACGATTAGTTTTTGACATAACGACATTCTAGTAACACATGAAACTAATTATTTGACGTAGCCATGTATCATATTCTTATAATAGCTACGAGTATTTCAAGCTAAATACTCGAAAAAGATGAATTGTTTTGTCGTTGGTCAGTTATGTTCCACACAAACCAACTGAATATCACCCAAAGTTCCTTTTTTCTTAGTCTAATTAGATAAGTATAAGCGACTTCCAACTTGAACATGTTAAGTTCTAGCTTAGTCGGCTTTTAGTTTCTAGACGAGTAAATTAAAAATGACTGTAAAAACGTCTTAAATATTTAAATATAATATTGTTATTCAAATTAAATATAAGATCGGCTAATAATTTACGCAAAATAAACTATGGTATTGATCATTATAATTATTGCCAGTCTTGTTTAAGAACTGAATTTTAACTACTTGTACGAATTCGCAAACCGCTTTCCACGAGAGAAATTATTCATATTTTAAGCTGCACAAAATATTATTCAGTGGGTTCCAAAGAGTAATGGCAGAAATGTTTTTTTTCTTTCAATTTTCGAGGTGACAAATTGTGTCTTAAGAAATTGTTGAAAGTTTTAACACTTCACATATTAAAATTCAGTTTTCTAACAATGAAACGGCTTGTTTAGATATAAAATAAAATGTCCAAAATAAGAACGTAACAACGACTTAATTTATGTTTTACTTTACGTCTTGTAAATAATTAGTTAACGAATTTGTAGTGTGGTGAAATTGAATAATATTGTTAGAAATGAATACCTTTGACATCAACGTTCAAAGTTATCGAAAGCATTGTGTTGTATAAAAAAATATTCTTTTTGTAGATCTCTCCATAGATTTTGTAAATATAGATTTAAATTGTTAGTTATGTTATAAAATTTGGTTTCCTAGTACACATTTAAGTACATCATCCCAAAGCGGTTGCCATAAAAGTTTCTGAAATTCACAAGTTTTCTTAATGTTTGTTCAAGATAATTATTTATTTCAGCTCAACAAAAGTTATCAATAAAGCTTAAAAGGTGAAGCTGCATGCAGCTTAACAAATACGATTAACTTTATTTATTCTAATGATCAGTATTTGAAAAGTGTTTAAAGGAAATAATAATATGAAAATGTAAATTACTTCGTTTGTAAATTACTTCGAAGGTGTAACTTTGAATAATAAAATAAAATTATTGAATATTTTTCTTTTACTTTTATTTAATTTCCAGTGTTCTTTATACTAGTCGAAAAAAAAATCAAAACATCCAATAGGTAAATACGTTGAAATATTTCCAACTATCTATCTTTTGCGTTCTCAATAATAAATACATTTTTTTTTGTTAACGACAGCTGCAGAATAATATAAATGATAAAAAAACCATACCCTTTTGGCGCATTGTCCACAATGCTAAAAATTGTGCAGTTATATAAGTATTAGATCTTCTATATCCATATTCTTTTCTAGTGAAATATAGTTCCCAATGTAAACCCACTCACGATATGGCGTCATTGTGAACCTCGGGGCACTTTATGAACATCGGGGTACTTTAAAAATCACGGTCTCATTTTCAGCCCCCGTTATGTTTTTTAATAAAATAACTCGGGACGAATTGATATTAGCGCAATGATTTTCGCGCAAAACAAACAACGCGGGCCGTCTTTTGTGACGCGAAACGCGCAGGAACAACATCAACAAAACGCCACCCTCTACCTTCGTATGTACAGTATGCTCTATCTACATCTCGCGGTTTTTCTCTTTTATGTCGAATTAGTTTTGTTTAGACATTTAAATCTCTTGGATGGGAAACGAAAAGAAACGCAAAATAAACGTGAAAAAACGTAACACTCCGAAAACTTGTCAAAGAATTCACGACTTCTGTATATCTAAGTTTACGTCTTCATTTAACTGGCGAAAAGACAATAACAGAGCAACGACATAACTAATATCTAAGTGAGGGCATGTTTTATAAATCCTTATAAATTAAGATAAGCATAGATAATTGAGTACTCGGTATTCCTGCTCGTGACACAGGAGGCGTATGTACGACTTCGAAGCATATAGACGTGCCGCTGCTTAGTAGTACAATATTCGGGATGCACCTAAACAGTTTAATTGGCGTGTGCGCTTCAATATGACACAAACTAGGTGCACCGTGATTCCAAAGTAAATCAATAAAGGCAGAGTATGCTTATAAAACTTCGATGCCCTTCTTACTATCCGAAGAAGTATTAATACGCGTAGATGGAGCTTGAACTGATAGATTTTCACCATCATTTTTGTAACACAAACACAAAGGAGATGTTTCATATCCGGCCTGATTTTTGTACATATCTTACAAAATAGAATAAAAATATTGGAAAAATAATAAAATTGATTGCAATTTTTGGAGCATTTTTTTTTGGTAGAATAATAATATTGAATAATATGGCCGTTCATAAAATTATTAACTATCAATCGCAAATTATGTTATTTATGTACCATAAAAAGTTCATAACAAATTAATAATGCAGAAATTTTATCATCCCAGATTAGTTCAAAAGTTAAAAATTTGCAATTATAAAGTTTTTATTTGACTTTTTTTATTGTTTCGTTGAGTGTGTTGAGTCTTATAGTTGTGATTTTAGAACGTTTCTTGACACTTCAATGAACTTCGATCAACATTAAGTCTATATTCACAGGCGAGCATGTTCGGCGGACAGAAAGAGATGCATCATACAAAGCAAAAGAATACCTTGCTGTCTTCTTTTTCGCCCGCGTGACTCATCTCTTCACGCCATCTTTATTTTTCAACTTAATTATTGCCAATGAATATGTGTTCAATGGATTTGTTTAAAAAAGCCAAACAAAAATACGGCAAAAAGATATTCAAAACATTACAGTATATTAATGGTGCTTTTAATTTAGTTACGTACAAGGTGCAGGCCTGAGCTCTATTCATTCGTGAAACGTCTCCTTTAAATTCAAAATATTTTTTATTTCAGATGTATTTATTTCATATGACAATTGAAATTCGCCATTATATTTGATTGCACTCATGCACAGAGTGGAATATCAGTTTTCATTTGCTTTATCGGTGAAGGATATCGAGCTGAAATCAGTATGTGAGAGGAAAATCATCAAATGTTTTGAAGACATGCAAAATTCTGACAGCACAGGGTCAACTGTGATCAAATATCCTAGAGAAAACTCATATTCATAAATAAATAAATCGTTATTTTATACAATTGTAATTGGTAGGGCTTCAAATTCTAGGACAGTAGGGCCAGTGCTCAGACTGGGTTGGGCATTATGACGTTGCCGCTTTTGAGAAGTATTATATTTTGTATACACTCCTAAAGTATCGAATTAAAATTCAAGTAATAAAGTTCATTATAAAATCACGCTCTTATGTTGAATTTTGTCATTGTTGTTATATTTTTTTTCAGTACCATAGTGTTTTTCTTATGCTAAATGCTAAAAATACAGAAGTATTACATTCTGTTTTGTAAATCAATATTAAACAATTTTATTTTCTACATGTCTGTTTATCTGCCGATTTGTCGGTGGATATTGTTTTCTTCAGATCTTAACAAGGTAGTAACTTTAAATTTATATCAAATATTAAGGTTTACGATCTCTTATGATGCTTATAAAAACGTTAAGAATTAGACTTAATGCAGTAGTAAGCAATGGCTCTGCAAACACCTAATTTCATACCAATTAGTGTCTTCTTTTGAATCTTTGCAAAAAGGAAAGTTACGCAAAATAAGGGAAAAATATTAGAATAAGTAATATTTTGAGATATAACACGAGAATTCTATAACTCCAAAGAAAACCTATTTCTCTTTGTCGGTTTCTAAGAAAATAAGCGTAACCGATTTATCGAGAAAAATTTATATTAAGAAATTTTAACTTTAACTTGATAACATAACATTAAATGAACAAACGCGAATACATATGAAGATTTTGGAATTAACATATTAGGTTAAGGAAGTGAATAAACACATCCATCGTAATTCAAATAACATGTATCTATTTATATTCATATTTATTTGTGTTAATTTAATACAATATATTACGTGGATCGTGTTAATTATGTAGACACTGAATCTTTGAAATTCCAAAACTCCACATCAGACGATTGTTAATAACGTCAATAACGTTTACCACCACATACATCGCAAACTTACCATTGTCAAAAATAAAATATGTATAAATAATTAGCAAAATAAAAAAATACAAGCGTTCAATGTAAGATGCGCGAACATGTTGCCCGAAGGTGGAACATAACGGAACGACTTCACTTTTTGTTAGCCCTCATTTCGCACCTCATCTAATTTTCGTATCACGGGCTGTATGTAAAAAACGGTTCTTAAAAACATACCTATTCCAAAAATTTCCATTGACTTCATCAATCCACGGTTCATGTGATATGTTTTACAATGAAATATTTTCAATTCCAACGAAACCACCGTGTACAGATAATGTAGTTGAAGGGCTGCATGCAGCGCGTAAATCGAGCACTCTGTAGGCGCGTACATAACGTGGGGAACAACAAAGCCCCCTCTAAGCCCACCTAACGATGTTATCGTAAAACGAACTAAAATAAACAAAACCGATGCAGTTGCCTCTGTCACTTGGATTGTTTTTAATGTAAACAAAATCAGAATTTATAAACGGTTTATTGTACCGAATTCGGTGCGCACGCATAGAGCGCTGTAAAGATATCATTATTGAGTGGGCTTAGAAAGCCCAAAGGGTGACAAAAGGGAGAGAATTATCTAATATGAAATAGAATATGGAAAAAATTAAAAATATTTATGTACACGAAAAATATCATAGTTCAAATGTTTCTGGGACTTTAAAATTAATTTACTTAAAATAAGTTTAGTCATTTATTTCGCAGAACTAATAAAGTGACGTTATCAACTTGTAGTATAAGATAATGTCGACTTTTTCATAATAAAAAGTTTTTATGTTTTTTAATTTTTAATGGGCTTAGGTATTTAACTTATGTTTATATATTAATGCGAAATAATATTAACGATGAACACAGCGAAAACAACAAATAATACAAAAATCTATTGATTGGGCTTTATTTTTACATTCAACTACAAATAGCAAAAAACTATTTATGCTTTAAGATTAGCTGAAATGCTGTATAATTTCTAGGAATATTTGAATTGTAAATAATATTAAATAAAATTTTCTTAACATTTCTTTCTCTATTCACATATATACTCACTTTTTAATCACGAAAAGTCGTTAAAATAGTAAATTGTTACAACGATATCGCCCAATAGATGTTTTCGGGCACACGAGGGGGCACGAAGTCGACCGCGATATTATTTGTTACCACCGCAGTTTGGTCGATTTCGGAACACGTGTCCGTGTCAAAAGGCGGGCGGATGTTGACGTCAGAACGTTGAACGCCGACCTCCCACTTCACACCGTATGTCTTTAGCTGTTTTAGAATAGAATTTGTCGTTAAATAAAATTTTAATAAAACCATGGTTAACGAAGGTAATGTTAATAACAAGCGGGACAAAAAATTATAAGGTTCGAGAATGGTATATGCGCGTGAGTTCATTTTTGATTTATTTGACCAAAGATCACTCAAAGCTGCCGAAGATAAAGAAAGGAAATGTTATGGTATTGATGTTAGACAACAGCATATGTCTAATGCATTAGCTAAGCAGTCACACAATTGGTTTCTTTAAAACTGCACGTAAGTAAATTTGGAAGAAATGACATGACTGAAACATATATCAAATAGCAAGCTGTCTTGATAACACTCTTGAGGAGACGGTGAAACCGTGAGAAAGCAATTAATACGTTTGTATTTATATACTTAAATAAACATATCATTAACCAAGTGTAATTCTAGGCAATGATGTTATAAAATATAACATCTATAAAACTAAATATATCACCATCCTATCGATTATAAGTATAACAAACGTATTTATTAATCCGAAGATGTGCGTATTTTTAAGTATACATTAGACACCGGAAATACATGGCACTTAGACATGTAAGCACCTATCTAAAACACCACGTTTAATATTCGTGGAAGGGATAATTTTAAGTTTGTACTCGTAGGATGTAATTTCGACCTCGATTTAAATTTCGATATCGTTGTGAGTTGTCTACGACTGCACTTGTACCTAATTGTTTATTTATATCTTCACGGCCTTAACTCTTACAGCAGTCGCTTTGGCCGTTACCGGTTTTGTGACATATCTGTAAGCTGGCTGTTATCACTTCTCTAGAGTAATAGGTTGTTCGTATTCATCAAACTTCTAGAGTAGCGTTTTAGTGGCTTCAGTTTCCTAACGAATCTGCTAATTCCTTACTTCATGCGCCAGAGAAATTTTCCATAACATTATGTTATTTATCACTCTGTGACCCATTTTAAAGTTGGGGTCCAACCTCATCGACCGTCTGAAAAATATATTACAGGGAATCACGTTACTGCAAGTTACACAAAAACACACACAATTTCCCATTAAACAGAGGCATTGTCGAGTTATCGCAGCCCTACCGGACAATAGACGATTGTTGTCCGTAGTCTCCCTTAGGCCGCTAGCGTCCCTCCACTATTCCTAAAACCTGCATCCGCACACATGATAATGTCAAATGTCGGCACGTGCCGACACGTGGACCTGCCACGATACGGCCGAGCCTGTCCAGAAGACGTCGAGCCGTTTGACGTTAAACTGCATTCGAAAATTACAAATGCATTGATTTATGACAAGGAAAATTTAAACTAAGAGTGGGTTTTGGAGAACGGTGTAACGAAATTACAGTGGTGGATATTGTCCATACTTGAAAAAAAACATTATAGGCATTTCAAGGGGCAAACAAGCATGCTAGCCACCAGAAAGTAGGTGATCGTCGCCGTCCATGGACCATCGCAAACCCAAAGGAGTCTGCAGTGCGTTGCTGGCCTCTTAGGTAGGAATAAGATATATTATGGAGAGAGAAATGAGCTAATAGAAGGTGAGTTTGGTGATGGTGAGGGAGTGAGTGATGGAGAACAGAATGGGCCATCGGAATTCTCACTCACTGGAAGAAACACAAACAGCTGAAATTATTACTACTAATGAGTATTATGTGAGAGCATGCTAAGTATGTAAGTACGAAAATAGGCCAGCTCGACCGGTATCTTTTTTGTGCAAAAACCAAGTCTTCCACAACATGGCTCTATACCACATTTGAAAGTAATCTAATGAAGCAATCAGACACTCTGAACTGGTAGACAAATCGTTTGCTTCGGATGCAAGAATTTCTGGGTTTTATTTCTAGAAAAGCAACATGTTTTTATTATATTCTTTTAACTTATTTATAAAAGCACGCCTCTTTCCCAGAAGCGTTAGACACAGTGACTACATATCTCCACACCGTACGACTTTTGCATACCACTCTTTTTTTACTGATGTAAGTCATTGTGTTCCTATAATAATTTATAACCATGTTAACTTTGCCATCTTGAAAATTGAAAAACGGTTTTTGATAAGTAAACTACCTCTTAATAAGAAGAAAACAGAACATGTGAATTTTTCACTTCCAAATGTAACACATGAATCTGTTATTATTTTGTTACGAAATGAAAACTTTTAGTTTTTCGATGTTGCTATGTTTTTGAGAGTCACTCTCGATAATATAGATATCAATGTGGTCCTCACATCATTGAGTTAGCTAATACATTTTACTCTGTTGCCAATGTAGTTAAAAAGATAAGAAATTTACCGGATATCCAAACTACCACATTACTTGATGTTGTCTGTCTCCATAACCTAACGTCATATGACTTTTGCTCTGGAAACATACTGCGGGGATAAATGGAATTTTTGTGCTTTAAAGGTACACTAGTTGGATCATTCACAAAATGGGGCCCCGAGTATTTCTTAGAACTAAGTTTAAGGAAATTGCAACTTTTGCATATTAATTTATACACAAAGCTACAATAGATATAACAATAAATTTAAATGTATTACAAAATAAAGTGATCAACTCAAATTCAATACAAGAAATGAAAATTAACTATGTTTATATGTTAGTTAACTATATTTATATCTTAGTTAACTATATTTATATGTTAGTTAACTATATTTATATGTTAGTTAACTATATTTATATGTTAGTTAACTATATTTATATGTTAGTTAACTATATTTATATGTTAGTTAACAACAGAAAATCATGAATTCATTTAAAGGACGCTGTGTACGTATGTTCAAAAAGATCCCTGAAGATAAACTAAAACCATTTTATACGAGTCATTATTAAGTAAATATTTGGTAAAAAAAAATTTTAGAAAAGAAATATTTATAGACGTAACCTCAGCTTGACTACTTACAGGTTTGTTCCTATTTGTGATACATATGTATGTATTTGATTGTGTTTGTCAATAATTAAATTTGAATAGAGCTCCCGTCAAATATTTGTTCATTTTTTCTTGAGAAGTAACTGCCTTCTGAATGAGCAGTAAAACGTTAAACTGGTAAATTCTTAAAATATTGTGACATATTTTGAGTGTTATTTTGTAACCTATGAAACAAAAATGTTTTTGAATTTCAATTGTTCTTTTACCTAGATATGCATGTTTTCGTTCACATATATTAATTATATTATTGTGGATATTATTATGTGAACTAAATAACAGTATTTTCTACACATATAAAATAAATATACGTGTTGTAATATAAAAAATGTATATGAAATTGCTATCTATATTATATTTTAAATAACGATTTCACATTCAAACTCGATGCTGATGGAGATTCCATCTCTATCCCCATTCAGAATTTTTCATTACGAATTTAAGTCATGAAAAATTCTAATTCGAATATGAAATCAAATCAAATAAAAAATATCTTTATTTCGTATGCAATCACACTTGAAATACGTCACTTATAATTTTTTTTGACATTACCACCCATTCCAAATGCTGATCCAGCTTGAGAAGAATGGGCAAGAAACTCAAGCCTTGTTCTTTTTACTTATCAATTCAAAGGATTGAGTAATTAATGATTTGTCGACTTTTTAAAAATAATGTGAAGTAACCTGATAGCCGAGCAGTTCAATCTCGAGGGATTTTTCATTAAGATATTCAAACACGGTTTTTATCTCTTAACATTTAACGTTCTTTTAACGAAACGTTAAAACTCAGCAAATGGTAAATTTTAAATTTCAGCTGCAATCTTATTATACAAGCATACACATTGCCCCTTAAGTGATTTGTTAACCTTGCTTAGACAGGTCTTATGAGCAGCAAGATCGTTCTCATGTCTAGTTTTAAAGTTATGGATGTCACTGCTTTTTTGGGACGATTCTGTATGTCTCTTGATATATACCAGGTTTTCGTATATGGATTGTGATACTAAAGTTAGAATATTAATTTTCTTAAATTTTCTCTGAGAGACGTCATTAGCCTTAAATCGTAAACAGCAGGAATAACTCCCTTCTGCAGCATGAAAATTTATTGATTAAAACATACAAGCTTCTGCTTGTATATTTAAATGATTGTTTGTTAATTACGTAGAAACAGTTGAAGAGAAATATAAAGTATAGATGAAAGCTACATTGCATGTTTCTATAATACACCCAGTTGCATTTTGATCAAATAAAATAAAAGCAAAACGTAGTTCATAAAGTAAAATAAAAAACATATTCATAATTACGTTTAATTCAAATGTTTGAGAAAGGGTATTCATAAGGTTACACCTTAATTATTATACCTAATACTGTATACTGTGTTAGAATACAGTATACAGTATCGGTTTTTGAAGGATCTTAAAAATATTTTTACGATTAGAATAACAAATAGATTTTAATGTAAGGACATTGCTCTGCGTTCTTAAATCAAATAACAATTGTATTAGGCTCCTCCAAGGTGCAATTATAATTATGGACATTTCTGAAAATTATTATTAATTAAAAAAATAGAACTATAAGGTTACTCACAATGCCAATTGTATTCCATATAACAAATACGTAAAAATTAAATCTTGCCCTTTTACTGGACCATGTGTTGGGCAAATTGGAACAATTGCATTTGAATAAATTGTGTCAATAATATGACAGCGGCGACATATTTGAAAACGAACAACCACGAAATTAATATTTGTTGCGTACGACAACTAGAACACAAAACATAAACACACTTATGTGATTTACAAAAAGCATACTAAATAGCCCTAAGCAGTTTTAAATCGAAGGAATACAATACTTATCTTTGAAGAATGAATATCCATGGTGATGATTTTAAAATTATTACATACTTTATAGACGCGAATACAGATCACACGTCCAAATTTCTTGATTAGAATTCATGAAATAACAAGTACATGAAAACGATGTAAAATCTATTATTGACCACTAACACAGCCGACGCAAATCTGACGCTCGCACATAGTTCACATTGCCATTTTTGAGCTAAGGATTACATCGATTCTTAACACTTTCAGCCCATTTATCG